>CM039680.1:161808277-162082928 GCA_022537955.1 Schmidtea mediterranea
ACCTTTCGGTTGCTATTGTTGTCTCATTCATTATTATTATAAATCTCAATTCATCGTGCTCGTTTTCGTTCATCATTTTCCTCCGGTTGCTGACTATTATTTTCGTAATTCATTATTATCTCCAATCCTTTATTTCCATTTATATCAAGCATCATCATTTTATTCATCTACGCTCATTGCTACCTATTCATTTCTCATTTACAACAGAACGTTTCCTTTTATCCACGCCTAAGTTTCTCCATCATCTTGATTATCTTTTCATTAACTTTTCCCGTTTGATCGATTATCTCTTTCTCATTTAGGATCTAATTTGGTTTCACTTAGTCTCATGTCTTTTGAAATTCGCACAATCGATCGTTCGTTATTTCCGCTACAATTTCTTATTTCATATGGGTAGTGGTTCGAAATCGTTGCAACCTTTTTATGAGTTTCCTTTAGTAATTTTGATCTATAACTTAATTACTTTTAATAAATCGTTTATTACGTTTAAAATTATTTTAACTGTCTTGGTGGTCTCGTCTAATTTCAATCAATATTAATCCCCAATTCTTAGTTTTACAATTATTCCATATTCTAACCGTTATTCTTATCTAATTGTTATTGATACGGTTCTGGGATTTATTTACACAACCTTTACGCGACTCTCTTTTTTTTGTGGTTTCCCCTTTTCTAATCGCTTTAATCCTCGTGATTTCCATTTTTTCCCTGCCTTTATTAATTTTATTTTTATATTTTTATTCTTACATCTACAGTTTTGGATGATATTTACACGATGATTTCCATTGCATACTCTGCGTTTCTTTTTTCTATGTTGACAAACCGGTCGTTTTCCAAAGTTTCTTTCAGTATTTTCCAGTTGTAATCTGTCTGCGTTTCGGTGAAATTCCGTCCCAAAATTTATTGTTTTTGATCGTTCTTTGTTTCCATCTAGAATCGCCATTCATGATAAATTGAGTGCGTTCTTGAGAATATTTGTAGTTTCTTAATTTTCTTTGACATTTGTTTTTTATTGTAAAGTAATCATTAGATCTCAGCTTCGAGTGATTAAACAAAGTTTTTCGCTTTTTATTTCGCACTGATCTTTTCTTTCCGTATTTCTTTCGTTCGTTAGTTTGCTTTCCATGTAGATACATTGGTCGTTTTTCATAGTTTTTGTTTTATTTCTTCCTGCAATTGTGTTGAAATATCGTCTCGGTGGTTACTTTCAAATGTCTTGCTTCTCCCGTTTGCTAGCCAATAACTCGTTTTAAATTTTTTCTGCTGATGTATTTACGAATTATTAGTTATCGTCCTGACGTTTTCTTGCTTGTTATTATTTCTAACAGAAATCTTGTATATTGTTCACTTTGTTCATTGCTGAGTTCCCAACTTTGTACTTGTCGAGTCATTTGTTTCATTTTGTTTTGTAGACAAATTAATCGTTTTTCATAGTTTTCCGCTAATCTCTCTTTTCTTATTGCCCCCAGATTTGTATGTGGTGTTTAGTCATTTATTTCATTACACTGTTTTTCTTTTTTTGTGGTCAATTTGATCGTTGTCCGTCGTTTGCTATTACGCTCTATTTTTTGGCAAAATGTTGTCTCGACATTTTCTGTTTAAGAACTCGATTTTTGCATCTTGTATCCTCTGGTCACTTTCTATTGTTTCTTAACTTTATTGTTTTGATTCTTATTTAATAACGAAGCTGAGCCCCAAATTTATATTTGGTGGGCGAGCCATTTGTTTCATCATCATATTCTCTCGCTTTGTAGAGATATCCATCGTTTTTCACAATACTTTCCCTTTTCTCATTGTTGTCTCTCTGGAGTTCAGTAAAATGTTTTCCCGACATTTGCTTTGTTTGATTAATAGATTCTTATTTCAGTTTTCTTTGTTTATTTTGCCAACAACATCATTTTATCTCGGCTGAAGGTGTGCTGACAAACTCGCTGTTATTTCTAAACTGGATGATTCTGAACTTTCCAAATAACGAAGCTTTATGCTGAGCCCAAAATTTGTACTTGGTGGGCTAGTCATTTGTTTCATTAATTTATTTTCTCATTTTATAGTCGGGTCAATCGTTTTTCATCGTTTTTATTAGGTTCTCGTCGTTAAATACCCTTCTTGTTCATCCGTTATTCGTTTCATCAAGATCGTTTTTCGTCGCTTGTTGTTTTGTTTCATATTTCCTTTATTTTCTTGTTTTGTATTCAAGTTGGTCGTTTTCTATCTTTCTTATGAAATTTCATTGTTTGATAACCAGATTTTTGCGTCTTGTGCTCTTTGATCGTTTGCCAAAAAAAAATCATTTCGATCTCGGCTGAGCCCCAAAATTTGTATTGTGGGTTTCTGGGTGTTGATATTTTGAAACTATATGGTTATTAACCAGACAACCCTATACAAATATCTTTCGCTTACCACTCGGCACCCGTTGCTAACCAACGTTGGAACTGTATTCGAGTGGGTGGATCGTCCGCAAAAAGTGAGCGCTATTATTAATGCTATAATTGACCGAACGATCCATGGGTCCAACGAGCTGCCGATAGAAAGCCTGTGCGCGATTTCGTGTTTTAGGTCCCATTATTCTCGTATCTTTTTCAAATGTTAACCTATACTCTCATATCATTCATTGTTATGTCCATTCCTATAGTCTTTCTTATCGTCGTCCGTGTTGATGATTATTCTTTGGCCTGTACACCCTTTGTTATGTTAAATATTCACACAGTATCTCTCTTACTCTTATCCCTATTATAACCACAATGTTCCCTATTACGTATTATTGCTAGTCTTATCATTGATACAATTATATGTATTACCTTTATTAATTGTTACTACTATTACCTTTATTATTATTTTTATTATTACTACTATTATTATTATTACAATTATTATTATCATAATTATTATCATTATTATTATAAGTACCATGATTATTATTATTATTATTATTATTATTATTATAATTATTATTATTATTATTATTATTATTATTATTATTATTATTATTATTATTATTATTATTATTATTATTATTATTATTATTATTATTATTATTATTATTATTATAATTATCATTATTCTTACTATTATCATTATTATTATCAAGTTTTTACTAGGGATCCTTCCTTATTCCTCAGCTTTATAAAATATTTTTCTTATATAAAAATTTAGCCGTAATCCATCTGTATTTTTCCGGTTTTCGATAAAGTATTTTTGTTAATTCGAAAAATTTTAGCAGCGTACCGCCCTTATTTTACAGTTTTATAGGATATTCTACTAACAATTGAACAACATTCCACTTTTATTTTACTATTTTCGATAAGTATTTTAATGGATTCGAAAAATTTGAGCAGCGTTCCGCCCTTATTTTATGGTTTTATCCGGATATTCTATCAATTATTGAGCCGAATTCTACTTTTACTTTGCTAATTTTGATAAGTATTTTAGTTGATTCGGAAATTTTGAGCATCGTTCCGCCCTTATTTTACAGTTTATAAGAATATTATACTAACAATTGAACAACATTCCACTTTTACTTTACTATTTTCGATAAGTATTTTAATTAATTCGGAAAAATTGTGCAGCGTTCCGCCCTTATTTTACTGTTTTATGATAAATGTTTTAACTATTTTTGAAAATTTGAGCAGCGTTCTGCCCATATTTGCCGTCTCAATTCAACATAATTTATTTAATTCTTATATATTATTCAAAACATTATTTTTCATGATTTTAGTCGTTCGTATTAATCTTTTTCCGATGGCTATTCATTTTAACTGTTGCAACGATTTCGCAATTTTCTCAGCTACCCTTTCCGTCTCTTTGTCCTTAAGATCTATTTATGTTTATATTACATTTAAAGAGTGCCCACCGGACTACTCGGTGTTAGAGATTTTGAGCCGATCGTTGTTAAAAATTTTTATGTCTATTTTTCAGGAAACGATGATGAAGGAGCAGCCAAAAATACTTCTCCACCTCCCAATTTCCCCTATAATTGGACAATATTGACGTTCCAGCTACTGCGTTCTCACGCCGTAGCCTTCACGGGCACGAACTATTGGCGGACTTACACCGCACTTACACAGTTCGATGGTTATCTGTAATTTTACTATCTTGCGTTATGTTTTGGCTGTGGGTCGGAAAAGAAATAATAAATAAATTTTACCATCTCAGTTGGGTAAAAGATTCGATTCAGAAATGTTTTATTTGGCATGACACATCTCCCATAGTAATCGGGAGTTCATAAACACTGTTCATCGCTTTATTATATTCTCATAACTGGTCAGTAAATTCACAAAGAATTCATTCACATATATGTCAATGTACAGCAACTGAAAGTTATCGTGTTCAGGCAAAACACTTACCAGTGTTAATTACCTGAATGCGCGGCTAACAGCTGCAATGCACACCAACCGATTTGAGCTGAAAACTTTTTTCTGAAAAAAAAGACTGAAAATTTGTCAAAACACATCAGTATATATACCTATAATTTGGCCTTAACCTTGCGTGTTATTTTTATTGCGATTAAACAAATTTGACCTTGAAATTATTTGTGTTATCTAATTTAAATTTTTATTAATTTCTTAATTTAAATTGGTAATTTATTTTTAACATTTTCAAATAAATTTATTCAACTAAAAATATTTTATTTTTTCTTATTTAATTCATTAATTTTTACTTTTATATAAATAGTCATTTTACGGTGAAATTTTCTTGTTATTATGTTATTTTTTATGTAAATTTCGCGCGTTTCTTGATGCAATTTATTTTATTTTTATGTTTTTTGATTTTATATTTATTTATGTTCTCTCAGATTTTAAAGTTTTTAGTTGGTGTTGTATATTGTATTTTAAGTTATCTTGGTGCTGAGTTTTCTTGCTGTATTACTGATGCATTTAAACAATTTTCAAAGCCGTTTGTGTTGTGGCCCAACATTTGTATACAGTACCTAGTGATTGTTGTTCAGTTATTAATCCGTGGATTGTTCAGTTTGTATGGGTTATCAGTATTCAGAAGTTGATACCAAGTAAGTTAACTTTTTCTTTGATTGTTGATGAATTTATTATTTTTATTATTATTATTGTTTTGAAAATTTCATATTAATTTATTTTTTCACATCTTATTTTGAAAAGTTTTTATCGTTATTAAAAAAAAAAGTTCATAAAAAGCTCATTGTAAAAATTATACTAAAATGCCATTGTAAAGTGATATATAAAATTTCATTGTAAGATTACATTAAAAATCATATCAATTAAAAACATGTATAAAAGTTTCATTGTAAAATTATACTAAAAATTTCATCTTTAAAAATCATATGTAAAAAATTCATCGATAAAATTATACTAAAAATTCTATTTGAAAATCATATATAAAAAATTTCATTGAAAAATTATGTTAAAAAATTTTATAATTTAAAAATATGTTTAAAAATTGATAGATAAAATTATACTACTATTTTTATCTTTAAAAAAATTAAAAAAATTGATCGATAAAACTATACAAAAAATGTTATTCAAAAAATGTTATCATGTAATTTTGTCGACTCTTTAACTTTAAAAATTCTTACATTATGTAACTTACCTTTTGACCCTCTATTTAATTTAAAACAATTCTTAACTTACTTAAGTCTACGGACCTTAATTTACTTTAGGAACCTTGATTTACTTAAACCTATTCTAATGTACTTTAATAACCTTAATTTACCCTTAATTCAAGCCATTTTTATTTTATATTTATATTTACCTATAGAAAATATTGAGACTAAATATTGCATTGTTTTTTATTACAAGTTAAAAATATCACTGACAATTGTTTGACCATCGTAGGCGATTTGAGATAAATTTTATTTTATTCTTTTTTATCAAGAAAAATTACTTATGCTTTTAATTCAAAAAAATATTTTTTAGGCATTTTAATCGATAAAATATTTTTAGGCTTTTTTATCAAAGAAATATTTTCTAGGCTTTTTAATCGATAAAATATTTCTATGCTTTTTTATTGATTGGTGATTCAAGGCAATTTTTATCTTAGGCTATTTATTGAGAGTCAAAAATACCCTTGATAATAGTGCGACCAAAAATAATTTGTGGATGAAAAAAAACTTATTCAAAAAAATATTTCAAACAACTTTAATTCAAAAAATTCGGCAAAATTTGAATTTAAAAAAAAGTGTGCCAAAAGTTGAATTCGAAAATAAATTTTAAAAAATTCATCAAAAAAAAGATGAGCACACAAAATTAATTATCTTGATTACATAATTATGTAATCAAGAAAATTAGAGTTTAAATTACATCATTACATAATTTAATCCGTCGCGATCCCCCATTTATTTTTATTATGTAATGTTGTGTGGGAGCAGAGTTCCACTAACTACCTACTCTAGTTATAAATTTTACTATTCATTTTATGTAATATAAATTACCGAGGAATAGACTACTGTGAGCAATATGAGTTTCCGAGTGTAAACCCTCAGAAAATTGTTGACAAAAGTGGAACACATGCTATTATATTTTTTAAATCAGGAAAATGTTGAATAATGGGATGTAAGAAACCGCTTATTACAAATGAGTTGCAGTATAAAATCACCAATATTGAATTCCAATCAATAACAGTTTCTAAAGATCTAGGAAAATGTATTAATCTATACAAATTGTCTCAACAAAACGATTGTATGTTTGAACTAAAATTATTCCTTGCTTTGAAACTGTTACAATATTATCCTCTATGTGTCAATGTATTTTCGAGTGGAAAAGTTGTTGTGTTAGGACTTAAAAATTTTGATTATTTCTCATTCGCTGATAAACTTTCACTTGCTCCTTCCCAAATTGGGAGCAGTTCATAAGTATTTTCAAGGACCTCTAAACTAGTGGCAAAGTTGTACGAAAAAATACCTTTTTCATTAACAATGGTACTAGTAAAGACATATTTTGTTAAAGGTAAACTAGTCAAAGTTTTCACAGCTCTAGCTAATGAGTCATTAACAAACTGGTAAGAGTCGATAAAACGTATTTTAAACTTACCAATATATACCATAAGAGATAAGAAATTTTCACTACTAATTGGAATTAATGATAAGTTCCAATTAAGAAATTGATTTATTCAATACTTAAGGATATGATGTAAGTCATATGTCCGTAAATTATGAAGAACTACGTGAAATAATTCATTGATGCTCATATTAACATTACAAATTTTATATGCTGGACCAATATATTTTAATGAAAAATGGTCATGGTCTCTAGCCTTATCTACTATGTTCTTATTACTCAAATAACAATATTCACAATTTTCAAATGAATATTTTTCTTCAAATATAAGTTGTAACATTAGCTTTTTCCCTCTTCTTTATAATATGGTAGCACAACGTTCGTTCATATATCTGAGACCTTCAAAAATTCGTAAACGCAGTTTTGTCCAATGAAATGATGAAACTTGTCATTCCATTGAAGTTGTTGATTAATAAGAGTACAGCAGCAATAGGCAAATGTTTTGAAAATATATGTCATCTTTTGATAAAATAGATTCAAAATCTGCATAGATAACGAAAGGAGGTGTTATCGTTTTTGACCAGATTTTGAAATCCAAATATTTATCTTTATCTTTTTGGTAATGTATGTTTGACATATATCTAACGGGATCACATCCTAATACGGATTAAAAATCTAATTCTATATAAGTATTGTTGCTTAAGAAGGGGAACCGTATGTAAATTATTGATTGTGTATGGTGTTTTTCTGTGTATTGTGACTATTAGAACAGAGGTCGTTTAAAAAAGGTTTTTTCAACGAACTTATCTCTGTATCCATTTTGCAAAAACATTTTTCGAAGGTTTCTTGTTTTTATGTAATATCATAAAAGTTTCTTATTACTCTCTGTGTATGCCAATTTCCTCAATGTTTTATTTCATAAAATGTGAATTATTTCCACCTAAAATGAAAAAGTTTGCTTTTAAAATATTTTTAAAAATGTTTTATTTGGATTTACCTATATTTGAATATTGGCAAATTATATTTTAAAATATTTCATAATTTGATAATATCTTTTCTTTTATTGAAAACATTTGTGAGAAGGAAAGGTAAATAAGAGATGAAAAAATAAAAAGACTTGTTGAATTTTCTTTTCAAATTTTGAGATATTTATTAATTTCATTGGACAAACCGTAATTTCGTCATATATTAAATCGTTTAAAAACTCGGTGTATTTTTCAGGTCTAGTCTGATTTTCTAAAATTAAATCCTTTTTAAGAAATGCCGGAATACTATAAAGGAAGCATTTATCGACGGTATTTTTAACATTTATAATTACTTTTTTAGATATAATTGCAGAAAGAGTCTGAATATATCGATTACATGATAAACGACTAATTTGGGAAAATTTGTTAAGTATAAAATCTATTTCTAAAATATTGATTACTCTCCATCCCCTGTCTAAATGGGTGAACTTTTCTATTTTTCCATTGAGTTTATTAACTTCTTCAGATAAAAAACTATCTGAAAATATTTCTGCGTTGTTGGAAAAATAATTATCGCGGATTTCTCCATCTTTTTCTAACTGTATTAAAAGAGCAAATTGGATTTTAACATCACCCTTCATCTTTCCAATCTCATAAATTAGTTTAGAACTGATTCTCTCAGTTAACATTATTTTTATCAGTCGCGCCTCTGATGTATCAAATTTAATTGTTTTGCGTCGTTTAAATTAATTTGTATTATAGTTTCTAATGAACCACTAACTTGATTATTAGCATTATTTACAATATCTACATTATTTATAATATCTACATTATTTACAATATCTGCATTATTTATAATATCTGCATTATTTACAATATCTGTATTATTTATAATATCAATATCTACATTATTTATAATTTCTACATTATTAATTGATTCGTCGTCACTGATTTTATTTGGTATTTTAAAACGTTTTGGCATAATTTTCAAATCCGATTCTAAATTTGATTTTTTGTCAAGGTTAATAATTGTAAATGATTATGAAATAATTATATAGAAATTTCAAACAATCAAATTTCAACCAATTGCGTGATATCCTTTACCTGTTTATCAGCGAAAGAGATATAATCAAAATTTTTAAGTCTTAACACAATAACTTTTCCACTCGAAAATACATTGACACATAAAGGTAATATTGTAACAGTTTCAAAGCAAGGAATAATTCTAGTTCAAACATACAATAGTTTTGTTGAGAAAATTTGTATAGACTAATAAATTTTCTTAGAGCAATCGAATTCAATATTGGTGATTTTATACTGCAACTCATTTGTAATTAGCGGTTTCTTACATCCCATTATTCAACATTTTCCTGATTTAAAAAATATAGTAGCTTGTTTTCCAATTTTGTAAAATGTTTGCTGGGGGTTTCCAATCCGAAAACTCATATTAATCACAGCAGTCTATTCCTCGGTAATTTATATAACATAACATGAATAATTGAGTATCTTATTCATTAAATTTCCTATTTGAATAATATTTACCCTTTGAACACCGATGTTCAACCAACTCAACTTACTTAAAAATAAAATAAAATTTTCTCTCAATCATTTCCCCTAAATATTCTTGGTTATTCACTATAAGCACACTCACAATATGTTATCAATAACTAGTTACTGAACAAATCAATATCAAAAAATTGTTTACTGACCAAGAAATCTTTGAATTAAAGCACATAAAAAATTGAACAATCAAAAGAAATACAATTTCAATTACAAATGTTATTAACTTCTTCACTCTTTTATCGACCATTGATGTCTCCTAATTGTATGGTTGCTTTTTTACCTGGTTGCTATCAAGAAACTATTATTCATTGAAGTCCAATCAATTGTTTTATTTTGTATTGCTTTGTTTACAGTCTTGTATGTGATTTATTGAAATGTTGGGATATGCATCGATCATATATCTTTTAAATTTTGAGTAACATCTGCTGCACGATGATTGGGTATGATCCAGAGTGGCGTGTCTTTTGGACGATCACAATAACCAATAACAAATAATATAATTAGTCATTGAAAAAAGAGTTTTTTAAAATTTGTTGATAATCACATGAGAATTCACTATAATTTAAACAACTTATAAGATTATTATTTCCAGCATTTCAATTATTAATCCTAAGTTATGAGATTCTATGATTATTCTATGATCTATGGCCCAAAAGTGTAAAATAATGAATTTTCCTACTTTATTTATAGTCGATTTGTGTGTGTTTTTTTGCCATTTTGACGGATGTTTATTGATTATATTATTTTTAATATTTTAATATTTTCCCCTCATTTTTCTGTTAATTTTGATATAATATTTTTATTTGTATGAATTTATTTTTATTATTATTTTTGGGTCATTATTCTTTATGATCATTAAAGAATTATTTCTTTTTGTTCGCCGCTTTCGCCTATGTTTTATTTAAACCTTCTTTTTTTCAAGGTTTTGGTGGTTTTATGTATCGATTATGTTTCTGTCTGCGTCTCTAGGCTCTATTTTTAATTTTATTTATATTGTTTTATATTAATTTTTTTATTTGATGTTTTATTTTTATTTTTGTATTTGTCTGTGTTGACGTGTATGTATACAGTAAACATCTTGATAATTTTATAGTTTGTTTAAATTAAATAACAATTATTATTTTGTTTTAATTTTGGCTATAAGTTCAACACCTGGATCAGGTAACTAATTTTAAAGAAATTCTTACTAGCCTACATCTAAACGAGACCTTTTCAAATTTTCAAATGGTTAATTTCGCGATGGATATTGGCTGATCTTTTGTTAAAATTATCTATAAAGCTACTCAAAGCCATTCAATAGAAAGTTCCGGTCTATGAAGAAGTTTCATATAAATATATTGACAGTGATGCCGATCGAAATTTTCTTTGTCTCTTTAAAATTTGAAACGAAATATCTATCAGAATGCCCTTCACTTCATGATGAAAAATATTTTACGACCGTCATTTATGAATGAAAAAAAAAAAGATTATAAACCAAATGTCTAAGGAGTGTGACTAATAAAGAGTTTTGTAGTGTCTAAATCAAATTTATTGGATTTAATTAGTGATATTATGTGTGATACATTAAAACGAAAGAGAAATCAATATAGTAGCAGAGCGTGATTCACGTCGGTTAGCCACACATCAGTAACGATGATTATGGCCCAGGTTAGGAGTCCCCTGACTTTGGTTTCAGCCTCACCAATATAAAGGTAAAACAAAATAAAAGGTGGACCAAAGTGTCACAGAAAAGTTCTGCGTGTTAACATTCACGTGTCACAAACCCCACAATTAGGCGATTCACTTGTCAAGATTATGTTCAAAGAATCTTTGAATTGAGATATGAAGAAACACGAGTTGGTCTTGAATTATTCTGGGAAATGTTTGGATATGTATGTTTTGCTATATTTTTATATTGTCAGTTAATTTTGTGTTGGCTATTCTTCCCCTAAATGGATTGAATACTGAAAGTTTTGAAAGATGAGAATTAGAGACCTCAGTTTAAGGACTATCCTAATCTATCTAGAAAATGAGAACAAAAAAATAAAAATAAACGCTCTGTTAGATGATACAAGATCAGTAAACTTCATAAATCTAAGAATTTTAAATAAAATCTGGTTTTGAAAAGGCTTGAAAGAAGAATACCTATCAGAGTTATGAAGTTATTTAGTAACGATAATCGATTGCAACAGATTTCAACGCACTAGCTGTAAAATTATTACTGAAGAAATGAAAATAATAAATTGAGCGAATGAAAAGTCTAAATGGACTTATCTCAAAGGCATTCATTTTCCAATGTTAGACGAGAAACAGGCAGTTGAAGTTTAAATCGATACAGATTATTTGACACTTCAACGGGCACTTAAAGAGATTGATGGTAAGATGGATGAACCGAGTGCCCGTTTATAACAACATATGATTTCAAAAAATTTCGTTGCGAATATTTACTTAAATTCATCTTCATCACTGCTAAGTATGAGCGGATTAGGTCGATAACGTTTTGGCATAATTTTCAAATCCGATTCTAAACTCGATATTTTGTCATGGTTAATAACTTTTTTTGGTAATTATCAGTTTTAAATAATTTGTTCTCAAAGATTTCTTGTTCTTTAAATTTTGTTTTGTGTTAATAAATTGACAATGTCCAAAATATTAATTATACTATTATTGGTTTTATTATTTATTTATTATTATACTGGATTGAATAGAAATTTCATAATTGAGAACTTAAAATATTATATTTTTCTTAATCAAATAGTTAAAAAAATGATTTAATTTGAAATATCTTGTTTATATTAAAAGAAAATTTATCAATTAATTTAAACATCCAGAGTGGCGCGTCTTTTGGACGATCGCAATGACCGATAGCAAATGATATAAATGGTCATTGAAAATAGAGTTTTTTAAAATTTGTTGATAATCACACTAGAATTTACTATAATTTAAACAACTTATAAGATCATTATTTCCAGCATTTCAATTATTAAACCTCAATTGTGAAATTCTATGATTATAAATTCTTTCAATCACAACAATGATTGTTTTATATTTAATCAGAAACTTACAAAATTTGCATCAGGGATATCAGAATGGAGTCCTTGATATTCATTTCCTTCTTAATAACCAAAGAATTTATTCGGACAACTTTTGTCAACATTTAGAGTGTCAAGCTAAAGCAATGAAAAAGACATCCTAGCTAGTCAACTAAAGAATCCTTTTAATATGGCAACACTAAATCACACATTTAGATTACTTCGCATTAAAATATAACAAATTAGTTTCAGTAAAAACAATTTATTTTCCAGAAATATAACAAAATTAAATTGTCTATGAAGCAGCGCCCTATTACTATAGCCGTTATTCACAATTTCTTTTTCGACAATTGATAAATGTTTTTTCTTAAAAATAAAACATTTGATCTGTAATAGAGAAAAGTAATAAAGGAAATTCTAAATGAAAACAGATGAAGGTGAAAACAGATAATTTTACTGATAATTCCGTTTGCTGAGGAAGGCCGTGGAAAAATCTAATAACAAACCTTCCGGTAATAACTGAAAAATCATGAAAAAATTGATCAATTTCTTTCAAAATTTAATTTAAAATATAATAAAACGCCGGAGACTTCTAAGGTCGTCTTGTTCTCATACCAGGACATATTTTGCTTCAGGGATATCATAACGGAGTCATTGATATTCATTTCTTTCGAACAAACTAAAAGATTTATTCCGAAAACCTTTTTAAAGTGTTTAGAATGTCATAATTAAGCAATGAAAAAGACATCCTAGCTGGTGAACTAAAAATCCTTTTAATATGGCAACACTAAATCACACATCTGGATTATTCGAAATAAAATGTAAAATTGGATTCAGTAAAACAATTTATTAGCATGAAATACAACAAAAAATTCAATTGTTTATGAAGCGCGGCACGCATGTCCGTTGAATTTGCATTGATTACTTACCACTTTATATTGTGTAGTGCAAGTAACGCAAGGTTTTCCTGATTTACCACAATATCTCTTGTCGGTTGCTGGACAGGTTATTTTGACTTCTTCTTCCTTCAGGTCTTCGAACTCATCTATCATTTGAACATCATCAAAGTATTGAATGAAAGAAAAATCTTACTCAAAAGTTTCACTTTCTTTTCTACCTTTTCAACTTTGTTACCGTTGCAAATCAACGGAACGATTGCCACTAAACCGATTAAAACAAATATTAATTGCATGTCTGAATATGAGCTGTGAGTGAGCAGCTTTTATATTTGTTGTAAAATGCGTAACAAACTTGTGTGGAGCAGCCAACTACAATTTCACAGAGGGCCCCACGATTTTATAACTAAAAGTTTATTCATTTCAATTATTTACTAAGCAGATATTATTTCAATTATTTATATTTGAAATTTATAAAACTTGGTTTGTATTACTTATGTAATGAAATTATTATAATTATTTGGCCCCACGCTTTTATAACTTTTTAATATTTTTTTTATTACTCATCTCAATCATTTATTTGAAATTTAATACATTTGGATTTTATTACTTTTGTAATGAAATTATTTGTTTTAATTATGCAACATGAGAGCGGAAATACATTTGCACCCTTCAGGAAAGTATTAATTAAAGAAAATGTATTTTTATTTTAATCAAAATTTTTATTCTTATCAAATGATTCATTCTACGGCGCAATTCAGCTCATTTAAACAATTCATTACACATATTAATGATAAATTCGAAATCTGGTCTGAATTGTAATATTTTATTTTATATGGTGTAGATTCATTTGAGTCGGTTTTGTTGAAAATAGGGAAAATTCTTTTTTCTGTCATAACGAGCAATTTAATTCTTTATTCATGTTTTTTCATAAAATATGAATTATTTCATCTAAAATTATTCTTATAGCTCACAAAATAAAATTCAACAAGTCTTTTTATTGTTTCTTCTCTTATTTACCTTTCCTTCTCACAAATGTTTTCAATAAACGAAAAGATATTAACAAATTTTGAAACATTTTAAAATATAATTTGTCAATATTCAAATATAGCTAAATCCAAATAAAACATTTTTAAAAATATTTTAAAAGCAAACTTTTTCATTTTAGGTGGAAATAATTCACATTTTATGAAATAAAACATTGAGGAAATTGGCATACACAGAGAGTAATAAGAAACTTTTATGATATTACATAAAAACAAGAAACCTTCGAAAATTGTTTTTGCAAAATGGATACAGAGGTAAGTTTGTTGAAAAAACATTTTTTAAACGAACTCGGTTCTAATAGTCACAATACACAGAAAAACACCACACACAATCAATAATTTACCTACGCTTCCCCTTCTTAAGCAACAATACTTTAATAGAACTAGATTTTTAATCCGTATTAGGATGTTATACCGTTAGATTTATGTCAAACACCCTCATAGAAAAAATATTAAGCTAAAATGGATTTCGTAAGCCAAAATCCTTTTAAAAACACTAAGATTTATGTAAGAAAAATCAGTTGAGTACTACGCTATATACATTACCAAAAGATAAAGATAAATATTTGGAGTTCAAAATCTGGTCAAAAAGGATAGCACCTTATTTCGTTATCTATGCAAATTTTGAATCTATTTTATCAAAAGATGACATATATTTTCAAAAACATTTGCTAATGCTGCAGTTGAGAAAATTGGCATACACAGAGAGTAATAAGAAACTTTTATGATATTACATAAAAACAAGAAACCTTCGAAAAATGTTTTTGCAAAATGGATACAGAGGTAAGTTTGTTGAAAAAACATTTTTTAAACGAACTCGGTTCTAATAGTCACAAACACAGAAAACACTACACACAATCAATAATTTACATACGCTTCCCCTTCTTAAGCAACAATACTTTAATAGAACTAGATTTTTAAAAGATGATATATGTTTTCAAAAACATTTACGGACATATGACTTACATCATATCCTTAAGTATGGAATAAATCAATTTCTTAATTCTAACTTATCATGTTTTTCAATTAGTAGTGAAAGGTTCTTATTTCTTATGGTATATGTTGGTAAGTTTAGAATACGTTTTATCAACTCTTACCAGTTTGTTAATGACTCAATAGCTAGGGCTGTGAAAACTTTGACTAGTTTATCTTTAAAAAAAATCTGTCTTTACTAGTACCATTGAGAATGAAAAAGGTATTTTGATTGTTTGAAATTTGTATATAATTATTTCATAATCATTTACAATTTCAATTATTTACAACAACATGTTCCAACTTTTTAGCAACGGTGAATTGTTATTTTATTTTTTCAATTTTAATTCATATTTTAGAAAAATTAATGTCGATATTGATCACCAAGATGGATGAAATATTTCCAAATGTCTTGACAGAATTGTTTTGTTGTACACTGAAAATCATCCGTTTAGAATATTGCTGTCAACAGATATCGATCTGGAGTTGGTACTTCAAGAATATCTACAGAACGTCCACCAAGACCTGCCAAAGGTTGATAATTGCACAATTTGTGCTTATGAATGCGATGCATGCTTGAAGCGAAGAAGGAAATACGTGATTTGGGTATTAAAATCCGAATTAAGGAAATATCATTAATCTACAATAGTAGATTTTGATTGAATGTTTATTTAAGTCAAATGTTTTCAGTTTATTAGTTTTTAGTAGTTTACTTTTATTGTGCGAAACGACTTTTTTGTAAATAGTTTTATTTAAATTTTATGTAAACTATTAGGACTAGTGATTTTTTATTAAATGCAAATAGCGAATTTAATACAAATTTATTTATTTTAAGTAATTCAAACAAAGACATTGTAACTGATGTGCAATTTAAACAAGGCAGATGCACGAATTTAATTGGTCACCCTTTGATATAAATACACAATTCTCTTTGAGTTTAGTCATAATTTCAAACTGACTAAGAAAATAAGTGACACAAAATAGTTGAGAAACCAGTAAATCTTCAACCAGAGCAACTTTTCCATAATTAAAAAATGTATTTCCTAGAGGATCAGATGGAAATTAAGTTATCCAGTCCAGTTAAGTTATGCAAAACTCCTTATCCCCATCTCATGTCTACTTTGTCAACAGAAAATGTTGAGATTTTAAAGAAGATTTTAATGAAAATAAATAATAATATTTATTTCTTTAATTGTACATAAAAAACATTTGGCTGTTAGATTTATAGATAGTATGCAATGTTTCAAATGGTCTTTATCTAAGGCTGTAAAAATACTTACTACACTACTTCTTACTACATCTGCCTTCACTGGTTCAATTATAGATTCTAAAGGTATATTTCCTTATAATTATGCCGCTTCTTTTGATGTTCTTGAAATTACTTATGAATTGCCTCCTAAATGGAAGGGTGTGATTGATGATGAGTATGCGACTGCTGAATTGATTTGAATGCAAAAAGACTGTGGTAATTTGCGTGACTATATGATGCATTATTTAAAAGTTGATGTATTCCTACTCGCTGATTACTTTCAACAGTTCCGTGAAAAGGCCATTTCATACAATGGTCTTGATCCTTTAAATTTCTATGGTATTCCTGGAATGTCATGGGCGCATATGACATTAGATGAACCCATAAAGCTTTTACAGGACATGGAAATGTTCAATTTTTACGAGGGAGGAATACGAGTAGGGTTAACGTTTGTTAACAAACACTATGTTGCTTCTTCAGAGGACACCGAATTGTTGTATATAGATATAAATAATTTGTACATTTAGGCTCTTAGCCAATCTTAGCCGTATGCTGATTTTGTTTGGGTGTATGATGGTTTGGATGATGTATTGAATGATTGTATGAATGTTGCGGATATTGAAACCCTTTCATATGGATATACTATGAAAGTTGATATTGATATCCCTGAAAATTTCCATGATTTTTTAAATGACTTTCCGATTGAACCGGAAACGATGTGCCTACCAAATTCAAAAGTTGAGAAGCTAATGCTCACACATTATCCAACGAAGAATCATGTTCTTCATTGGATGCTTTTCATGCTTTATCTTTCGCTTGTGGCTAAGGTTGTGAATGTGCATAGATATATAAAATTTACACAGAAATCTATTTGTAAAAACTATATAGATAAAAATACTGAATTGCGAGCAAATGCAGTCAGCGAGATAGATAAAGATTTATTTAAACTGTATAACAATAGTCTGTATGGTATATCCGTTGAAAACCTTAAGAAGCGAATGAATTTGAGACTATGTAATTCACTTGAAAAGTTAATTACATATTCGTCAAAACCGGCATTCAGAAAACCCATTGAAGTTGATGAGAATCTGTTTGCCGCGCATCTTAATAAGGATTCAATATGTTTGGATAGGCCTAGTTACATCGGACAATCAGTAATAGATCTTTCCAAACTACGGATGTATCAGTTGCAGTATATAGAGCTGCAAAAGTATAGAACTATTTATAATTGTGATATAAATTTAATTGCCGGTGATACGGACAGCTTCAGTTTGGAGATAAAAAATTTAAAACTAGATATTTTATTAAAAGCGATGATTTCGGATGGCCTTTTAGATACATCTAATTATGACCCCTCTCATCCTTTATATTCAAGACGACTAGCATCCGTTATAGGAAAGTTTAAATATGAGAGTAAGGGGGAAGGTATAGTGAGTGGGTTTTCTCGCGTCCTAAATGTTATAGTTTATTGGGAAATAAGTCTACTATGAGGGCTAATCGCGTTAAATTAGCATGCACAAATATAAAGCATTATCATATTTATATTGTTACAATAATGATGAGATTATATCTGTACCTCAGACTAGAATAGGGTCCCGGAATCATCAGCTTTTCACTTTTAAAAATAGTATAATAGCGTTAAACAACCACGATGATAAGAGGGCATGTGTTGATAAAAATGTTAGTTTTTGCCTATGGACACTATAGAGAGCTTGATGGCTCCTGAATAATCATCAATTTATCAGACGAACAATTATGCAAATTTTGTATATTATAGACAAAATAAAATTGTACATTTACTTATTTTATTATGTTTTTGAGTATTATTAGTTGCTTTTTATATAAAGGGTTATGAAACATGTTCACAATAGTTAAAAGTAACTTGAATAATATTTCTATAGAAACAAAATAACATTTATTACATATCCACAAAATGATACTAATCAATAATTATACCCCAACTTTCACACCTATTAGAGATTTTAAAACACGATGAACAAACAATAATATGACCACATGGCAAATATAAAATATTGAATTTATTAATTAAACAACTTGAACATATGATATATTGTTTTTGTATTTCATCCAGTTTATCCATGATTTTTATATCAATTTTATCTGCATTATCAATGTAGGATTGAGTAAAATCTCGATATTTGCCAAACCTAAAATCCATGCACATCCAGAATACATTAAGCATATTAATTTCTGGAGAATTTATGTTATTTAGAAATAATATGCAACTAGATAATTTCATTATTGACTTGTTGAAACCGAATAAGTCTAGAGAATTTGAATATTGTGATGTTTAAAAGATTTATTTATTTTTGGTAGTAATAAATAATCATAGGTTTCTGTCAACAGTCTATCGATTATAAAAAAGGTCTGATTCCATTTAATTCTGAATTATGGTATCTTAATTTAGAAGATTAATATAATTAATAATAGTAATAATATTAGACCTCTGTATGACATCCCACTACTTTCGGTGTATGACAATATCGTTAAATATTATTTATTGAGAAAATACCACTACATGTTTTGGGAACACGCTTCTTGTAATTGATTTTACATTGACTATAAAATGGGAATGTAGTGTACATAAATGTAAAGTCTTGGAAATCAAATTCCCAATTTCCATGTAAGTAAATAGGATTTTGAAGATCAACCATAGATTTACTTGCTTGATTTTCCGGATTGATTTGTGGCAACTATTGATAGATAAAATAGGATAGAAACTCACTTTACTAGGTCTTTTGATGATGTCCATGAGGGTTTTTGATATCCATGCTATTTGACATAGTATTGTTTATTCTTACTCACCTTTTTAGTTTTCAATATTTTCTATATTCTGAACACTGCAGGTTTTTTACAATGATTTTTGACAATTTTAACTCTTTGACTCTTTTTATTACTCCTTTTAATAAACTTATTTGAAATTAGATTCTTTGCGGGGAAATTCTCACTTATTAGTTTTTTAGATAGTTTATAGTTTTCGGTAATTATTTTCTTTTTAATAATTTTTCTACGTTTTCTGACATTTCTAAACCTGGCGTTTAAAAAAATTTTACATGTTAATATTTTCAACTTTATTTATAAACTATGACACCTTCTTTATTGAAAATATCTGTTTTTACCCGTAAATCATCATTGCATTGTTGTGTGAAATCAAGAAATATATATTTACGTGGTGATTTTGTAGCATCTTGAAATGCACTGATAAAAAAATTACGATTATTATAGTATGCTTTTTGAGCAAGAAAATCAAAAACTATTGCATTTCTAGGATTCTTGAAAATAACTAAATATTGAACATTTAAATTCTGTGTTCGATGTGCACTCCTCTGATGAAATAGATTTTGAGTAATAAAAATCACTGTACCACCAACATGTCGACTGATATTTGTGAATAAATTAATGAAATCCATTTCTTTATTAGCTTTCTGATACAAATCATCAATAATGATGCAGCACCTTTCCTTAATCAAGTTGACTAGTTTTTATCAAATCCCCTTACTATTTTCATGTTTTTCAATTTACATTAATTATTTTGAGTTAATCCATGTTCTTCATCTGCACCCTATGCCAATACATCTTGTTGAATTTTGTTTTAAGAAAATTAGATTTCAGTAATTTACACGCAACATAGTTTTACCGCTACCACTCGGGCTGGCGATTTGATATATCGCATCATTTCTTAATTCCATTATTAATTTGTATAAATATAGTTTTTGTTTATATTATACATTTTAATGAACTCTTTCTAAAATCGTATATAAAGATTTAAATATTTCATTATTGTTTAATTATGTTATCAAATCTAAATAATAAAGGAACTTTGAGCGTGTCAAAAATGATGTTTCCGAATGGTAAACCCCAGCAAATTGTTGATCGGAGGGGAAAATATCCTATAAAATATTTCAAATCCGGCAAATGCAGAATCATGGGATACAAGAAACCTTTAGACGTTAATAAATTACACTATAGAATAAAGGATATTAAAATCAATTAATTACGGTTACCATTGATGTCGGAGATTGTATCAATTTACACAAAATGTCAAGAAAATGTCTTTGTATGTTTGAACCTAAATTATTTCCTGTACTGAGGCTTTTAAAATACATGTGTGTTAATGTGTTTGCAAGTGGGAAAATAGTCATATTAAGGTAGCGAAACCTAGAATACAAAAATATTATTTTTCAAACATACATAATGAAATCACGGGATTGATCGGCACATGGTTGGCTGATGTTCGATTAAAACGACTTATTTCACTTTTAAAAAGGAAAATGTCGTTAAACCAATCTAAGATAACATTCCCTATGTAAATTATTTATTTATTTATTTCATTTATATATGTTTTAAGAAAAATTTGAACCATTGATAATCGGAAGAATTAATTATTATTATCCGCAAATCAAGGCAATAATAAAAGATCAAGATTCTAAAATGATTCCCGAGCTCATATTTAATGAGACGAGAATATGGATTTCCGAGATAGTGAACCAGGCTCTGTGGGACAACAAAATCAATAGGATCGAAAAAGAAATGACAACTGAATACCCTTGTATTCTTGATTATAGTTGCTGCAATTTCCGATACCAGTGGCATGTTGAATGGTGTCTAGTGAATCCCTAGTGAAACTTTTCGAAATTTCAACTTTTACGGAAATAAATGTTTTGTTGTTTACTTGTTTTTGATTTATTTGTTTTTGTTTTATTTACTAATAATCAGTAGTATTATTAGTTAGTAATAATAAGAGTTAGCAGTAATAATAATAATAATAGTTAGTAAAAATAATAAAATAATAATAATAATAGAAACACCTTAATATAGACTAGTATAGAAATACAACATAAGATATACATACCTGCAACATCGATGCAATATCAATGCACGATTCTGATTGGTTAATCAGTATCTAGCAAGGGTATAAAACTCGTAACCATATTATAAAGATCATAATTCAAAAATGTTCAAGAAAATAGTGAGCTCTGCTGATGTATTTGCAGAAATAAGTTTCAAAGAACGGGAAAACTGGTATTTAACATTAACAATACAAGGATATAAAGCTAGTCAAAATGATATAAATTGTTAAAAATGATACCTGAAAAGGTAAAATTATAAATATTAAATAATTAATTATTTTTTGTTTAGAATATTTAATAAAAATTTTGTTCGATAAACTCCAAGAAATATCAGGTGTAAAAATTAGAGATATGTTGACTCTAGTTGAAGCATTGAGTAAAGAAGATTATTTAACATAATTAAACTATTTAAAAACACTCAAAACATTCGTAGTTACAGCATTTTGCACATTAACCTTTGAATCCAATGACCTTATCAGCAATGTTTCACATATCACGCGTTCCCAATAATTATTAAAACTTTTCAACAAAATTCTAAAATCAGACATTCCTATTTCACTTTAAAGCCTCTATTGTGCTCTATTGAAGATGACAGTTATGCTGTCGAAATATGTCGTACGGATAGTTTTTTATTGGCATTATCTTTTAATTAAATTTTTGCCAAATTTATTTAATTATTTAATATTATAAATATTATTTTTATTCTTCAAAACTATAATATAATTATTTTATATAATAAAAACAAATCAACAACATAAAACTTTTATTAATTAGAACTAATTCGACTAAAATAATATTGTTGAAGAGATTTTTTCAAAGCTCATTTCACATATCGTCGATATCAGGTAGCGCAGCAACGGCATATAACAATGCATTTATATTCTGGCTCCATATCTTTCATTGTCCTGTTTAATTTTATGTCATATAAAAATTCATTGATAACATTAAAAATCCATATTCCAGTATGATTAATGACTGAATCTGGAATATTTGATGTTGGCTGGACATTGAATATTTCAGGTATAGCTGGATAGTAAAACTGGAGACGTTCTTTAATTACTTCTAAATATTCATCGCAAAAAGGTAATGTAATAAAAATAATAACCATCTACAACAGTGTTCAATATCGTTCATAGCTCGAATTGCGCTCGGAATTAAGTACATTTTTATGATTAAAACAAAATTATCAATTATTTTTATACTTATTTTAACCAATAAGAAGTTAAACACACAAAAGATCTTTCAATCTAACGAAATGTTATTATAAAAAAGGAAAAAACAAAATCTGGTTAAATAAATTTATAAAAATATCAAAATCCAAGAGCAATTCCAATACATTCTAATCGCCATATTGGCGAATATATTTTTATGGGTCAACTTTGAATCTTTGAATCTTTATTGTGGCATATCAGTTTTCATACTCCTTGAACATGATCTCTTGAAAAGCATCATAAAATCAAGCTTGACGAACATTGAAAAACACAGTAGTAGTCACTTGGACATTGTTATTTATTTTCATTAAGATCTTCTTTAAAACCTCAACATTTTCTGATTACAAAGTAGACATGAGATGGGGATAAGGAGGTTTGCATAACTTAACTGGATTCGATAACTTAATTTCCATCAGATCTTCAAGGTAATGCATTTTGTAATAATGTAAAAGTTGCTCTGGTTGAAGATTTACTGGTTTCTCAACATTTTCCGTGTCACTTATTTTCTTAGTCATTTTTGATTTACTTAAAATAAAAAATATTGTATTAAATTCGCTATTTGCATTTAATAAAAAATCACTAGTCCTAATAAGTTTACATAAACTTTAAATAAAACTATTTACAAAAAAGTCGTTTTGCACAATAAAAGTAAACTACTAAAAACGAATTAACTGAAAATATTTATTGACTTAAATAAACATTCAATCACAATCTACTATTGTAGAGTAATGATATTTCTTTAATTCATATTTTAATACCCAAATCACTTATTTCCTTCTTCGCTTCAAGCATGCATCGCATTCATATGCACAAATTGTGCAATTATCAACCTTTGGCAGGTCTTGGTGGACGTTCTGTAGATATTCTTGAAGTACCAACTCCAGATCGATATCTGTTGACAGCAATATTCTAAACGGATGATTTTCAGTGTACAACAAAACAATTCTGTCAAGACATTTGGAAATATTTCATCCATCTTGGTGATCAATATCGACATTAATTTTTCTAAAATATGAATTAAAATTGAAAAAATAAAATAACAATTCACCGTTGCTAAAAAGTTGGAACATGTTGTTGTAAATAATTGAAATTGTAAATGATTATGAAATAATTTTATACAAACTTCAAACAAATTTCACACTATAGTCAGGAATATTTTTAGTATAATTTTACAATGAAACTTTTATACATGTTTTTAATTGATAAGATTTTTAAGTTAATCTTACAAATAAACTTTATATTTCACGTTACAATGGCATTTTTACTATAATTTTTACAATGAGCTTTTTATACATGTTAATAACGATAAAAACCTTTTAAAGTAAGATGTGAAAAAATAAATTAATATGAAATTTTCAAAATAATAATAATAATAATAACAAAAATAATAAATTCATCAACAATCAAAGAAAAAGTTAACTTACTTGTTATCAACTTCTGAATACTGATAACCAATATAAATTGAACAATCCACTGAATAATAACTGGACAACAATCACTAGGTACTGTATACAAATAACTGAGTACTGCATACAAATGACTAAGTACTGTACAACTCACTATATACATACTAGGCATTGAATAATTGAGTATCTGATTCATTAAAATTCCCTATTTAAATAATATTTACCTTTTGAACACTGATGTTCAACCAACTCAACCCACTTAAAAATAAAATAAAATTTTCTCTCAATCATTTCCCTTTAAAATACTTAGTTATTCACTATAAACACACTCACAATATGTTATCAATAACTAGTTACTGAACAAATCAATATCAAAAAATTGTTTACTGACCAAGAAATCTTTGAATTAAAGCACATAAAAAATTGAACAATCAAAAGAAATACAATTTCAATTACAAATGTTATTAACTTCTTCACTCTTTTATCGACCATTGATGTCTCCTAATTGTATGGTTGCTTTTTTACCTGGTTGCTATCAAGAAACTATTATTCATTGAAGTCCAATCAATTGTTTTATTTTGTATTGCTTTGTTTACAGTCTTGTATATGATTTATTGAAATGTTGGGATATGCATCGATCATATATCTTTTAAATTTTGAGTAACATCTGCTGCACGATGATTGGGTATGATCCAGAGTGGCGTGTCTTTTGGACGATCACAATAACCAATAACAAATAATTTAATTAGTCATTGAAAAAAGAGTTTTTTAAAATTTGTTGATAATCACATGAGAATTCACTATAATTTAAACAACTTATAAGATTATTATTTCCAGCATTTCAATTATTAATCCTAAGTTATGAGATTCTATGATTATTCTATGATCTATGGCCCAAAAGTGTAAAATAATGAATTTTCCTACTTTATTTATAGTCGATTTGTGTGTGTTTTATTTGCCATTTTGACGGATGTTTATTGATTATATTATTTTTAATATTTTAATATTTCCCCTCATTTTTCTGTTAATTTTGATATAATATTTTTATTTGTATGAATTTATTTTTATTATTATTTTTGGGTCATTATTCTTTATGATCATTAAAGAATTATTTCTTTTTGTTCGCCGCTTTCGCCTATGTTTTATTTAAACCTTCTTTTTTTCAAGGTTTTGGTGGTTTTATGTATCGATTATGTTTCTGTCTGCGTCTCTAGGCTCTATTTTTAATTTTATTTATATTGTTTTATATTAATTTTTTTATTTGATGTTTTATTTTTATTTTTGTATTTGTCTGTGTTGACGTGTATGTATACAGTAAACATCTTGATAATTTTATAGTTTGTTTAAATTAAATAACAATTATTATTTTGTTTTAATTTTGGCTATAAGTTCAACACCTGGATCAGGTAACTAATTTTAAAGAAATTCTTACTAGCCTACATCTAAACGAGACCTTTTCAAATTTTCAAATGGTTAATTTCGCGATGGATATTGGCTGATCTTTTGTTAAAATTATCTATAAAGCTACTCAAAGCCATTCAATAGAAAGTTCCGGTCTATGAAGAAGTTTCATATAAATATATTGACAGTGATGCCGATCGATATTTTCTTTGTCTCTTTAAAATTTGAAACGACATATCTATCAGAATGCATTCACTTCATGATGAAAAATATTTTACGACCGTCATTTATGAATGAAAAAAAAAGATTATAAACCAAATGTCTAAGGAGTGTGACTAATAAAGAGTTTTGTAGTGTCTAAATCAAATTTATTGGATTTAATTAGTGATATTATGTGTGATACATTAAAACGAAAGAGAAATCAATATAGTAGCAGAGCGTGATTCACGTCGGTTAGCCACACATCAGTAACGATGATTATGGCCCAGGTTAGGAGTCCCCTGACTTTGGTTTCAGCCTCACCAATATAAAGGTAAAACAAAATAAAAGGTGGACCAAAGTGTCACAGAAAAGTTCTGCGTGTTAACATTTACGTGTCACAAACCCCACAATTAGGCGATTCACTTGTCAAGATTATGTTCAAAGAATCTTTGAATTGAGATATGAAGAAACACGAGTTGGTCTTGAATTATTCTGGGAAATGTTTGGATATGTATGTTTTGCTATATTTTTATATTGTCAGTTAATTTTGTGTTGGCTATTCTTCCCCTAAATGGATTGAATACTGAAAGTTTTGAAAGATGAGAATTAGAGACCTCAGTTTAAGGACTATCCTAATCTATCTAGAAAATGGGAACAAAAAAATAAAAATAAACGCTCTGTTAGATGATACAAGATCAGTAAACTTCATAAATCTAAGAATTTTAAATAAAATCTGGTTTTGAAAAGGCTTGAAAGAAGAATACCTATCAGAGTTATGAAGTTATTTAGTAACGATAATCGATTGCAACAGATTTCAACGCACTAGCTGTAAAATTATTACTGAAGAAATGAAAATAATAAATTGAGCGAATGAAAAGTCTAAATGGACTTATCTCAAAGGCATTCATTTTCCAATGTTAGACGAGAAACAGGCAGTTGAAGTTTAAATCGATACAGATTATTTGACACTTCAACGGGCACTTAAAGAGATTGATGGTAAGATGGATGAACCGAGTGCCCGTTTATAACAACATATGATTTCAAAAAATTTCGTTGCGAATATTTACTTAAATTCATCTTCATCACTGCTAAGTATGAGCGGATTAGGTCGATAACGTTTTGGCATAATTTTCAAATCCGATTCTAAACTCGATATTTTGTCATGGTTAATAACTTTTTTTGGTAATTATCAGTTTTAAATAATTTGTTCTCAAAGATTTCTTGTTCTTTAAATTTTGTTTTGTGTTAATAAATTGACAATGTCCAAAATATTAATTATAGTATTATTGTTTTTATTATTTATTTATTATTATACTGGATTGAATAGAAATTTCATAATTGAGAACTTAAAATATTATATTTTTCTTAATCAAATAGTTTAAAAAAAATTGAATAAATTTGAAATATCTTGTTTATATTAAAAGAAAATTTATCAATTAATTTAAACATCCAGAGTGGCGCGTCTTTTGGACGATCGCAATGACCGATAGCAAATGATATAAATGGTCATTGAAAATAGAGTTTTTTAAAATTTGTTGATAATCACACTAGAATTTACTATAATTTAAACAACTTATAAGATCATTATTTCCAGCATTTCAATTATTAAACCTCAATTGTGAAATTCTATGATTATAAATTCTGTCAATCACAACAATGATTGTTTTATATTTAATCAGAAACTTACAAAATTTGCATCAGGGATATCAGAATGGAGTCCTTGATATTCATTTCCTTCTTAATAACCAAAGAATTTATTCGGACAACTTTTGTCAACATTTAGAGTGTCAAGCTAAAGCAATGAAAAAGACATCCTAGCTAGTCAACTAAAGAATCCTTTTAATATGGCAACACTAAATCACACATTTAGATTACTTCGCATTAAAATATAACAAATTAGTTTCAGTAAAAACAATTTATTTTCCAGAAATATAACAAAATTAAATTGTCTATGAAGCAGCGCCCTATTACTATAGCCGTTATTCACAATTTCTTTTTCGACAATTGATAAATGTTTTTTCTTAAAAATAAAACATTTGATCTGTAATAGAGAAAAGTAATAAAGGAAATTCTAAATGAAAACAGATGAAGGTGAAAACAGATAATTTTACTGATAATTCCGTTTGCTGAGGAAGGCCGTGGAAAAATCTAATAACAAACCTTCCGGTAATAACTGAAAAATCATGAAAAAATTGATCAATTTCTTTCAAAATTTAATTTAAAATATAATAAAACGCCGGAGACTTCTAAGGTCGTCTTGTTCTCATACCAGGACATATTTTGCTTCAGGGATATCATAACGGAGTCATTGATATTCATTTCTTTCGAACAAACTAAAAGATTTATTCCGAAAACCTTTTTAAAGTGTTTAGAATGTCATAATTAAGCAATGAAAAAGACATCCTAGCTGGTGAACTAAAAATCCTTTTAATATGGCAACACTAAATCACACATCTGGATTATTCGAAATAAAATGTAAAATTGGATTCAGTAAAACAATTTATTAGCATGAAATACAACAAAAAATTCAATTGTTTATGAAGCGCGGCACGCATGTCCGTTGAATTTGCATTGATTACTTACCACTTTATATTGTGTAGTGCAAGTAACGCAAGGTTTTCCTGATTTACCACAATATCTCTTGTCGGTTGCTGGACAGGTTATTTTGACTTCTTCTTCCTTCAGGTCTTCGAACTCATCTATCATTTGAACATCATCAAAGTATTGAATGAAAGAAAAATCTTACTCAAAAGTTTCACTTTCTTTTCTACCTTTTCAACTTTGTTACCGTTGCAAATCAACGGAACGATTGCCACTAAACCGATTAAAACAAATATTAATTGCATGTCTGAATATGAGCTGTGAGTGAGCAGCTTTTATATTTGTTGTAAAATGCGTAACAAACTTGTGTGGAGCAGCCAACTACAATTTCACAGAGGGCCCCACGATTTTATAACTAAAAGTTTATTCATTTCAATTATTTACTAAGCAGATATTATTTCAATTATTTATATTTGAAATTTATAAAACTTGGTTTGTATTACTTATGTAATGAAATTATTATAATTATTTGGCCCCACGCTTTTATAACTTTTTAATATTTTTTTTATTACTCATCTCAATCATTTATTTGAAATTTAATACATTTGGATTTTATTACTTTTGTAATGAAATTATTTGTTTTAATTATGCAACATGAGAGCGGAAATACATTTGCACCCTTCAGGAAAGTATTAATTAAAGAAAATGTATTTTTATTTTAATCAAAATTTTTATTCTTATCAAATGATTCATTCTACGGCGCAATTCAGCTCATTTAAACAATTCATTACACATATTAATGATAAATTCGAAATCTGGTCTGAATTGTAATATTTTATTTTATATGGTGTAGATTCATTTGAGTCGGTTTTGTTGAAAATAGGGAAAATTCTTTTTTCTGTCATAACGAGCAATTTAATTCTTTATTCATGTTTTTTCATAAAATATGAATTATTTCATCTAAAATTATTCTTATAGCTCACAAAATAAAATTCAACAAGTCTTTTTATTGTTTCTTCTCTTATTTACCTTTCCTTCTCACAAATGTTTTCAATAAACGAAAAGATATTAACAAATTTTGAAACATTTTAAAATATAATTTGTCAATATTCAAATATAGCTAAATCCAAATAAAACATTTTTAAAAATATTTTAAAAGCAAACTTTTTCATTTTAGGTGGAAATAATTCACATTTTATGAAATAAAACATTGAGGAAATTGGCATACACAGAGAGTAATAAGAAACTTTTATGATATTACATAAAAACAAGAAACCTTCGAAAATTGTTTTTGCAAAATTGATACAGAGGTAAGTTTGTTGAAAAAACATTTTTTAAACGAACTCGGTTCTAATAGTCACAATACACAGAAAAACACCACACACAATCAATAATTTACCTACGCTTCCCCTTCTTAAGCAACAATACTTTAATAGAACTAGATTTTTAATCCGTATTAGGATGTTATACCGTTAGATTTATGTCAAACACCCTCATAGAAAAAATATTAAGCTAAAATGGATTTCGTAAGCCAAAATCCTTTTAAAAACACTAAGATTTATGTAAGAAAAATCAGTTGAGTACTACGCTATATACATTACCAAAAGATAAAGATAAATATTTGGAGTTCAAAATCTGGTCAAAAAGGATAGCACCTTATTTCGTTATCTATGCAAATTTTGAATCTATTTTATCAAAAGATGACATATATTTTCAAAAACATTTGCTAATGCTGCAGTTGAGAAAATTGACATACACAGAGAGTAATAAGAAACTTTTATGATATTACATAAAAACAAGAAACCTTCGAAAAATGTTTTTGCAAAATGGATACAGAGGTAAGTTTGTTGAAAAAACATTTTTTAAACGAACTCGGTTCTAATAGTCACAAACACAGAAAACACTACACACAATCAATAATTTACATACGCTTCCCCTTCTTAAGCAACAATACTTTAATAGAACTAGATTTTTAAAAGATGATATATGTTTTCAAAAACATTTACGGACATATGACTTACATCATATCCTTAAGTATGGAATAAATCAATTTCTTAATTCTAACTTATCATGTTTTTCAATTAGTAGTGAAAGGTTCTTATTTCTTATGGTATATGTTGGTAAGTTTAGAATACGTTTTATCAACTCTTACCAGTTTGTTAATGACTCAATAGCTAGGGCTGTGAAAACTTTGACTAGTTTATCTTTAAAAAAAATCTGTCTTTACTAGTACCATTGAGAATGAAAAGGTATTTTGATTGTTTGAAATTTGTATATAATTATTTCATAATCATTTACAATTTCAATTATTTACAACAACATGTTCCAACTTTTTAGCAACGGTGAATTGTTATTTTATTTTTTCAATTTTAATTCATATTTTAGAAAAATTAATGTCGATATTGATCACCAAGATGGATGAAATATTTCCAAATGTCTTGACAGAATTGTTTTGTTGTACACTGAAAATCATCCGTTTAGAATATTGCTGTCAACAGATATCGATCTGGAGTTGGTACTTCAAGAATATCTACAGAACGTCCACCAAGACCTGCCAAAGGTTGATAATTGCACAATTTGTGCTTATGAATGCGATGCATGCTTGAAGCGAAGAAGGAAATACGTGATTTGTGTATTAAAATATGAATTAAAGAAATATCATTACTCTACAATAGTAGATTGTGATTGAATGTTTATTTAAGTCAATAAATATTTTCAGTCAATTCGTTTTTAGTAGTTTACTTTTATTGTGCAAAACGACTTTTTTGTAAATAGTTTTATTTAAAGTTTATGTAAACTATTAGGACTAGTGATTTTTTATTAAATGCAAATAGCGAATTTAATACAATTTTTTTATTTTAAGTAATTCAAAAATGACTAAGAAAATAAGTGACACGGAAAATGTTGAGAAACCAATAAATCTTCAACCAGAGCAACTTTTCCATTATTACAAAATGCATTTACTTTGAAGATCTGATGGAAATTAAATTTTCGAATCCAGTTAAGTTATGCAAAACTCCTTATCCCCATCTCATGTCTACTTTGTCAACAGAAATTGTTGAGGTTTTAAGGAAGATCTTAATGAAAATAAATAACAATGTCCAAGTTACTACTACTGTGTTTTTCAATGTTCGCCAAGCTCGATTTTATGATGCTTTTCAAGAAATCATGTTCAAGGAGTATGAAAACTGATATGCCACAATAAAGATTCAAAGATTCAAAGTTGACCCATAAAAATATATTCGCCAATATGGCGATTAGAATGTATTGGAATTGCTCTTGGATTTTGATATTTTTATAAATTTATTTAACCAGATTTTGTTTTTTCCTTTTTTATAATAACATTTCGTTAGATTGAAAGATCTTTTGTGTGTTTAACTTCTTATTGGTTAAAATAAGTATAAAAATAATTGATAATTTTGTTTTAATCATAAAAATGTACTTAATTCCGAGCGCGAGCAATTTAAGCTATGAACAATTTTAAACACTGTTGTAGATGGTTATTATTTTTATTACTTTAAGTTTTTCGATGAATATTTAGAAGTAATTAAATAACGTCTGCAGTTTTACTATCCAGCTATACATGTAATAATCAGTGTCCGATCTGTGGAATGAGCTTTGAAAAAATCTCTTCAACAATATTATTTTAGTCGAATTAGTTCTAATTAATAACAGTTTTATGTTGTTGATTTGTTTTTATTATATAAAATAATAGTATTTTAGTTTTGAAAAATAATAATAAAAATAATAATAATAATAATAATAATAAATAAATAAATAAATAAATTTGGAAAAAATTTAATTAAAAGATAATGCCAATAAAAAACTATTCGTACGACATATTTCGACACCATAACTGTGATCTTCAATAGAGCACAATAGAGGCTTTAAAAGTGAAATAGGAATGTCTGATTTTAGAATTTTGTTGAAAAGTTTTAATAATATTTGAGAACGCGTGATATGTGAAACATTGCTGATAAGGTCATTGGATACAAAGGTTAATGTGCAAAATGCAGTGACTACGAATGTTTTGAGTGATTTTAAATATTTTAAGTATGTTAAATAAAATTTATGTATTGTTTTTAAAAAAAATGTTTAATATTATTAAAACAATTTAATTTATAAATTACATTATTTTTAAAATTATAATATAAGTAAAAATTTTTAATATTTACATAGATAACATTTTAAAATTAGTTAAAAGTATTTGAATAATTTTAAGTGTTAATTTATTAAAAAATTAAATTAATATAAATAATAATAAATAATAATATTTTTAGTTGGTTTTGTGTACCTGAAGATGACAGTTATGCTGTCGAAAAAAAAGTGTTTAGAAACATTTGCTATTAAATGTCCCTTTCACACACATAAACGAGGGATGGAAAAAATAATGGACAATATTTTGAAAGTATTTTGAAAAAAGTATGAGTCTCAAAAAAATTTTCCTAGGGGGGATTTGGACTTTGTAGATCAGAAGATAAATTTAGAAATAAGTCTTGAAGGTGAAACTTTAAGATTAAAAAAGTATTTATAAGAATAAGATTGAATATAGGATCTAAATTAGTGCTATTTTTTGGACTTTATGAAAACAAATTATTACATCAATATGTGAGTCCTAATTGATGAAAAGTGAGAATATCCCAAGATAATAATAAAAGATGTTTTCATATTAGTTTTCATGATTATCATTTATCGGTTTACAATTTTCAAAATTTTTAGAAAAAGTTGCTATTAAATGTCCCTTGCACACACATAGACGAGGGATGGAAAATAAGCCAAACATTGTTGTTACTGGGAAGGAATATCTATTACGTTTCAATATAGTAATATGATGTGTCATTTTCAGCACATGTGACATCCAGCAAACCCCCTCTCCCCTAACCTAAAATTTTTTTCTAAGTTTTAAAGTACAACCACAAATTTTCAACAAAGACAATGACTCATTCAAGGTCATTTAAGCAAAGACCATGACTCATTCAAGTTCATTGGATGAGTCATCATAGTTTTTCAAGTTTATTCAAAATTTTCACAACGTCATCAAAAATTCTGAATATTTTTCAATATAATTTACTACTTAATTTTTAAGTAGTGTTTTAATTATTATTTTTTTAATTATTTTATTATTATTACAAGTTAATATTATTACTTTAACTATAATTAATTGTTTTAATATTTTTACTATAATTATTCATATTATTATTTTTATTATTATTTTTTTTTAATATTTTTATTTATATTATTATTTTTATTTTCATTATTATTATTATTATTATTATTATTATTATTATTATTATTATTGTTATTACAACTTTTTATTATTTTTATTATTACAAGTTATTATTACTTTATAATAAAAACAAAGTCATTAACAAAAAACTTTATTGTAAAGAAGAAATTCGACTATAATAATATAGTCGAACAGATTTCATCAAAGAACATTCCACATACTTCCTATATCGGGCAGCGCAACAAAGGCTTTCATCACCACATGCATATTCGGGTTCCATATCCTTTACCGTCCTGTTTGAATGAATGTTCAATAAACATTCATGGATTAGATCGAATATCCATATCTTTGTATTATCGAAGACATTGTCTGAGATCAATGATATTGGTACATCCCTCAATATTTCTCATAAAGTAGTATACTAGAATTCGAGGCGTTCTTTGATAATTGAAAAATACTCTTCTAAAAAACAAGTAAATAATAATAATAATGTTTTACCTCGGTGTTCAATTGCGTTATTTTTTATCATAAGATCCATTATAATGATTAAATTGTAAATATTAATTAGTTTTATACTAATTTTAATCAATGAAAAGTTAAACCCACACAGCCTTTTAGCTATAAACAATAAATATTAATTTATGTAGATTTGAAAATGATTAAACCAATTTTAATAATAATATTAGTTGTTAGTTATTTTAAAATGGCTAACTCAATTGTTGTAAATGTTCAGGGAAAACTTTCAACAATTATATATTTGACGAGAATAATAAATTGAATACGAATAATCATCGAGTTAATGTATATGAAACATATGATTTTAAAATCTGGCTTTTATTATTTCCAATTCTTTGTTATTAACTGAATTAGTAATAAAAAATATATTTTTAAAGATTTATTAATTATTACATGTACAGGATTCATCACCACAATATTCTATCATAATATTTTCTATAACATGGTCAACACAAGTTTTAAATTCGTTAGGCTCAACATCCACTAAATTTTCAGTAAGAATTTCTTCATCATTAATTTCTTCGTCGTCACTCGGAAATTCGGGATCACAACCTGAATCTTCTTTACTCAATGCGTCAACTAGAGTCAACATATCTCTAATTTTTACACCTGATATTTCTTGGAGTTTATCGAACAAAATGTTTATTAAATATTCTAAACAAAAATTAATTATTTATTTTATATTTTATATTTTACCTTTTCAGGCATCATTTTTAACAATTTATAACCTAATTATAATTTTGTTTATAGAATATTGTAATGTCTTATAAAGAAAACAAACAAAATCTGATTAAATACATTTATTAACATTCACTAAACATTAAAATATTAAAATAATTGTGAAAGTCTAGCAGTTGCAATTTTCCAGATTTGAGAAAGCACACAATTTTGACCAGCTTTATATCCTTGTATTGTTATTGTTAAATAACAGTGTTCCCGTTCTTTGAAACTTATTTCTGACTATTACTAAATAAAACACTAACAAATAAATCAAAAAACAAGTAAACAAAAAAACATTTATTACTAAAAACATTTATTATTAAAAACATGAATTATGATCTTTATAAGATGGTTACGAGTTTTATACCCTTGCTAGATACTGATTAACCAATCAGAATCGTGCATTGATATTGCATCGATGTTGCAGGTATGTATATCTTATGTTGTATTTCTATACTAGTCTATATTAAGATGTTTCTATTATTATTATTATTTTATTATTTTTACTAACTATTATTATTATTATTACTGCTAACTCTTATTATTACTAACTAATAATACTACTGATTATTAGTAAATAAAACAAAAACAAATAAATCAAAAACAAGTAAACAACAAAACATTTATTTCCGTAAAAGTTGAAATTTCGAAAAGTTTCAATAGGGATTCACTAGACACCATTCAACATATCGCTGGTATCGGAAATTGCAGCAACTATAATCAAGAATACAAGGGTATTCAGTTGTCATTTCTTTTTCGATCCTATTGATTTTGTTGTCTCACAGAGCCTGGTTCACTATCTTGGAAATCCATATTCTCGTCTCATTAAATATGAGCTCGGGAATCATTTTAGAATCTTGATCTTTTATTATTGCCTTGATTTGCGGATAATAATTAATTCTTCGGATTACCAATAGTTCATATTCTTTTACAAACATATATAAGTGAAATAAATAAATAAATAATTTACCATAGGGAATGTTATCTTAGATTGGTTTAACGACATTTTCCTTTTTAAAAGTGAAATAAGTCGTTTTAATCGAACATCAGCCAATCATGTGTCGATCAATCCCGTGATTTCATTATGTATGTTTGAAAAATAATATTTTTGTAATCTAGGTTTTGCTACCTTAATATGACTATTTTCCCATTGGCAAACACATTCACACACATGGGGTTGTATTTTAAAGCCTCAGTGCAGGAAATAATTCAGGTTCAAACATACAATGACATTTTCTTGACATTTTTTATAAATTGATACAATGTCCCATATCCATGGTAACCGCAATTGACTGGATTTTAATACCCTTTATTCTATAGTGTACTTTATTAACGTCTAAATGTTTTTTGTAGCCCATGATTCTGCATTTGCCGGATTTGAAAAATATTATAGGATATTTTCTATATCATTAGCTATATCTTTATTAGGTGGATTACATTAAACGATGGGTCAATCATTACCTAATGTTAAATTAAACGTTAAATCAACTTGTTGTTATGGAGAAGATGATTTGGACGAACCCAGAAGACAAATCAGGTTTCGGTGGAGTGTCAAATTTAAAGTAAATAGTCCTAAATTCAAAAAAGGAAACGCAAAAATGGTTTTCAGATCAGCTTGCGTGCAGCTTAAACAAACCAATACGGAAAAGATTTTCAACGAGAGCTTATAAGACAGTCGACATTAACGATTTATAGCAAATGGAGATGATGGAGATGATGCCGTATTCAAAGATTAAAAAGGGTTATAAATATATTTTAACGTGTCTTGATGTTTTCAGTCGTTTTGTCCGCGGAATACCAAACAAGAGAAAATCGGCTGAGGAAATATCTAAAGCAATTAATAATATATTTAAAAATGGACATCCGGAAAACTTGAAAACCGAATTATTTATTATTATTATTGTTATTATTATTATTATTATTATTATTATTATTATAATTATTATAATTATTATTATTATTATTATTATTATAATTATTATTATTATTATTATTATTATTATTATTATTATTATTATTATTATTATTATTATTATTAGCAAGGGGTTTTACAATAGTAAGGCTAAGCAAATCCTTGATCGTCTCAAAATAAATCATTATTATGTTCATTCTTGATACAAAGCCGCACATGTTGATAGATTTAACCGGACATTGAGGGATATATTGAAGAAATATTTCGTGCACAAAGGTAATAAAATATGGATAAATGAGTAGGTAGTTAGGAGCACACTGCGCCCACACACCATTGCGTAATAAGTAGGGACATACGTAATCACTTATTAATTACGGTGTATCTTGATTACCCATGATGTAATTTTTTGTGTGTAATTTTCGAAATTTTATGTATTTTTTTAAATAATTTTTATTTATTTAAATTTTTATGTATTTTTTTGTATATATAAATTTTTTATGTATTTTTTTATTTTGTGTATATAAATTTTTCAAATTTTTGGCGTGATTTATTTCTTAATATAAATTTTGAAATATTTTATATGTAAGTTACATTTTTTACGTTGAATTGTATATGATTTTATCAATGTATTTTTTATATATGATCTTTTAAATATGATTTTTATATGTAAGTTTAATTTTTTAAGTTAAATTGAATTTAAATTATATATGATTTCTAAGTAGAATTTTCAGTATAATTTTATCAATGAATTTTTTATATATGATTTATTAAGACGAAATTTTTAGTATAATTTTTAATATATAATTAAAAATATAATTTTTTAAAGTAAAATAATAAAATTTTTAACATAATTTTATAATGAAATTTTTTATACATGATTTTTAAATAGAATTTTGAGTATAAATTTATCGATGAATTTTTTATATATGATTTTTTATGATGAAACATTTAGTATAATTTTTAATATATATAATTTAAAATATATATATTTAAAATATAATTATTCAAAGTAATAAATTTTTAACATAATTCTATAATGAAATTTTTTATACAAAATTTTAGAATGTTTTCAGTATAATTTTATCAATGAATTTTTTTTTATATACGATTTTTTAAGATGAAATTTTTAGGATAATTTTACACAGAAATTTTTAAACATGTTGATAACGATCAAAGAAATTCAGTGTTAACATATTAATAATAATAATAATAATAATAATAATAATAATAATAATAATAATAATAAAAATAATAATAATAATAATAATAACAATAATAATAATAATAATAAGTAGTAGGATGTGAGCCCGTCAGATACAATCCCCCCTTTACGTAATTATTACATAACATTTGACCTCTGTCCACTAGTTGCTACCTAGTAATTGAACTTTCTCCACTGACCTCGCGATTATGTCACGTGCCCACTGGTCAGTAACTACCCGGATACACACTTATGTCACTGGTCAGTCACACACTTATTTCCTAACCCTTATTATGTCACATGGACTAACACACCTACTTCTAGAACCTTCCACACATCTACCTTACTGTTATTATGTCATGCAGTTGTGGACCAACACGCCTATCTTCTAGAACCTTCTGTTATTAAACATTTCACACACACATACCAACCAACGATCAACACCAATCAACACCGATCAACACCGATCACAACCGATCAACACTGATCAACACCGATAACACCAATCAACACCGATCACCACCGATCAACACCCATTCGCACCCATCATCGTCCATCAGCACTCATGATAGCCCATCAGCACTCATCATCGCCCATCAGCATCCATCATCGCCAATCAGCACCCATCATCGTCCATCATCGTCCATCAGCACTCATGATAGCCCATCAGCACTCATCATCGCCCATCAGCATCCATCATCGCCAATCAGCACCCATCAGCGCCGAACCCGCCTACAACATATAAACGTAAGAGTTTCGTTTACCTCATTGATTTTTGTTACTTGCATGTGATATATTAAAAAATTATATTTACATGAAATTTTCAATTGTTAATTATATTATTACATAAAAATTATAAAATAATCATTAAACATAATAAATTATCATCAAAGGCGTCTTTAAATAAATGTTCAATCTTAAATTATTTAGCTTACTGACTATTTTGTTAGTAGTATATTACATAACAATTTTATTAAAATAATCATAAAACCTTAATAATTTTCATGAAAATTTAAGTTTAAAACCATTATAGTATATTGATAGTTTATTTAATTAAAAATAAGTCACTCAAAACTTAAATTTGAACACTGGATTTACTAATTTCAATATTTTAAGAAAATAATACATGAAGTTTAAAATTTCAACTTAACTAAATGTAAAAAATAAATTATACAACATTTACTTTTCCAATTTCTATAAAATTTTAAATTTACAGCAAATAAAATATACAGATTTATGTTCTATTAAAAAATTTAATTTTGAAAATAAAAAATAATTCGCCCATGATAGAAGTATTACTGACACAACCGTTACAAGTCTCATTTTATTACCCAAATTTCTAATAATAAAAATAATAATAATTACAAAACAATATAATAAAAAGATAAACACATTATAAGACAACATTTATATAAATAAAAGCTTCAATTTCTTCATGGTATTGATACCTAAATAATGTCCGAATGCAAAACTTTTGTTTTTACCTACCATTGACGTTTATCATCGTTGTTACTTAAAGCAATTTTACAATTTTTAAAAGTAAACAACTGATGATTTCTCGTTCCTATTCTCGTTTGAGGAACAGAAAAAAATGTATCGTTTCCAAACAATCAAGATAAGAAAGATGCTTTATTTCAGTTCCTTCCAAAGTAATTCCCTTTGCTTTCTTACTTTCAGTTTCACCTAAAAGACTTTAGAATTTTGGTCATAAGAAAACCCATTCCTTATATCCAATTACCTTACTCTCATATTTGAATTTACCTATTACAGAGTCAAGTTTTCTTGAATACAAAGGATGATCAATTCGAAGTGTCCAAAAGATTATCCGTAACCATTGCAGGTATAAGAGTAGTTAATTTACAAGTTCATCCGACTCTATAAATTATTTGCGATACCATCAACTAAATTCGTTGTAACCACTATTTTAGATTTAGTGTTTTTATGAAAATAAGTCACTGGGTTTACAATTGAAAAACACTGAGCTCACTATATAAATTGATAAAGAATAATTGATCCATGAGTTTTATATCAATATTTTTTAAAAATTCATGCATACTGAATTAATGCTAACAAAATTCACACAATTAATAATAATAATGCTATTGATAATAATACTTTCACAATAAAAAAGACAAACAATTTTTCACACGTAAATTTATTACAAACATGAATTACATTATCAATATCAGTCAAGTGGATACTAATGATATCTAAATAAACTTTTGTTTTTTAATAAGAGCTTTGATCTAAATACTAATTAAATGTTGATACCAAAACTTGTAAAATTAGATTTACATTCATTAACAACATGCTAATTAACAGATAATTTCGGAAATTAAAGCTTTATGTAACTAAAGATTGATTAAATAAGCATTAGAAATTCTTCAGGTGATACCTATTAAATATTTCAATAATTTATGATTCAAACTAGGTATATTAGAATACTTTTCGATAAATTTATGAATAAACTATTACATGATTTGTTATAAAGTTATTTAAAAGGTTAATTATTTTAACCATATGTGAAGAAATAGGTAATAACTTTAACCCTAAAAGATAAAAGAGGTAATAATTTTAACCCAAAGTAATGAAATATTTAATAATTTTAACCCTAAATAATGAAAGAAGACACGATTTTAACTTTAAAAGATGAAAGATAACTTTTAACCCTATGTGATTAAAGGTTATAACCTTACTTATACCAATAATTACTAAATACCAAGTAAACACATGTCTTAAATAAAGAATAGTTGCTTAATTGATAAAAAACATACATATATTTAAAAATCATTGACAATTTTTAAGTACCTGCTAAAAATGGTTTGAAAATATGAATAAATATTTTAATTTAAGAATATTAAATTGAAAATTTCTATTGAAATTAGATTAAAAAGTAGATAAATTTGTTAATCGTCAATTTAAATAAACTCGTAAAATTATTGATTGATTAAATGCAATTGTTAATTAGCAATTGGAATATTATTGACTGAACTTATTTTTCAATAAAAAGTTATTCTTGAAACAACATAAAAATAATATTTCAATAACTTTTCTTGAAATTAATTTTGAAAAAGTAGAAACCAAATACTTGATTTTGATTGGCTGTTACTATTGCTATTGACAACGACACTATTTTTCGATAAATGTAATCGCTAAACTCAAAATACTAATAAATTTATCAATATATTAAAATTATTACAGTTTTCTTGAAAATAATTTGAAAACGTACAAAGCATTTTTCAATAAACTTATTATTTAACTAAGACCGGTTGTTGAAATACTAATAAATTTATCAATTAAAATAATTACAGTTTTCATGTAAATAATAATTTGAAAATGAAATTTTAGAATACTCGATTTTAATTGGTTAATTTTATTTATTACCAATGACAAAGACTCAAATTAATTCAAATTTTAATGTTCAAATTATTTTCTAAATATTATTGGTACCGCATTGATTAGTTGATAGGAAATCATACTATTCAATCGAACATAATTTCATTAATCTTTTTATATAAATCAACAAAAGTCATTTAAAATTATTATGATGTTGAACTTGTTGCTGATCACCGACTTATTTCATTTAAAACTTATCCTAATCTAATTATATGTATTGAAAAAGGCTACAATTACCATAATTCATTACTATAAAGTTTCCTTATAAAGAATACTTCAACAATGTTTCCAAATCTTTACATATAAAAGTTGTAATTATAACGATTCAAGCAAAATCAAATAGATCAACTAGAAAATTTTCATGTGCAACAAATACTATTTAAATTGACTATCAAATGTCGTATTTTATGGTTACCGTACAATAAGAATTTGCCTCTATAAAAATATACTAATTATCCCTATTAAAAGTTTAACAATTTATTGAACTACACATACTTTTCTTCAATACAAAATAAACTTAACAGAATAAGAAAAACAATATTTGTTAGCATATTGATATACTTTAATGTCCAACTGGATATCCAACCACCTTAAAATCTTCGATAAAATTTTAATGAATTTCTATAATAGTAGCAATAAATACCACAAATCATCGACAAAAGAGGATAAATCTACTCAATCATTGAATTCATCTTCGTTTCACATAAAAACTATCATGTTACCAGTAAAGATTGCATTAATAAGCTACAATTTACTTACAATAATTGGCGCCAATTTTGTTTGATAAATTTCTTTTGAAATATAGATTTCTAAAGAAATTTTACCTTGTAGGTTTTTACAAAAAATATGTATATTTTTGGTGCAGTGGGTGAAAATGTCATTTCATGGGAAATGATTGGTTAAGAGGAAAATTTATGATGTTTTAGGGGAAAATAATCGATTAAGAACAAGTTTGTTGTCATTTTTAAAGGGGTTGAGTTGGTTGAATATCTGTATTCAAAGGGTAAATATTTTCTAAATGCAGAATATAGAAGAAGAATTAATAATACTTTTAGGGGGCTTTGTTCAGATATATATATCAATATGTGTGTAAATCTTTTGAGAGAGTGAAAATATTGTCATTTAAAGAGAAATGATTGGTTAAGAAGAGAATTTGTGATCTTTTAAGGGGAAATAATTGGTCACGAGATGGATTTTATTTTAAGGGGATTTCAAAAAATTATTCGGTTGAATATCGATATGTCGGTGAGTTTTATGAAAATAATGAATATAGCTGGAATTATTGTCATTTAAAATGATTGGTTGAGAGGCAAATTTATAGTATTTTTAAGGGGATTTGATTAGTCAAGAGAGGAATTTTATTTTAAGGAAATTTCAAGAAATTTATTTGGTTGAATATTGATATGTCGGTGATTTTTATGAAAATAATGAATATAGCTGGAATTATTGTCATTTAGAGAGAAATTATTGGTTGAGAGTAAATTTTATTTTAGTTTAGGGGAAATGATTGGTTAAGAAGAGAATTTATGATCTTTTAAGGGGAAATTATCGAATGAGAACAGGTTTGTTGATATTTTTAAGAGGTTGAGTCAGTTGAATTTTGTAATTTTAAAGGGCAATGATTGGTCAAGAGATGAATTTATTTTAAAGGAATTTCAAGAAATTTATTCGGTTGAATATCGATATAAATCGGTGTTTTTATGAAAATAATGAATATAGCAGGAATTATTGTCATTTAAAGAGAAATGATTGGTTTAGTGTAAATTTTAATATATTTAAAGGGAAATGATTGGTCGATAGATGAATCTTAGTTTAAGGGGATTTCTAGAAATTTATTCGGTTCAATAACGAAATAACTCGGTGATTTTTATCAAAAATAATGAATATAGCTGGGATTATTTTCATTTAAAGCTAAATGATTGGTTGAGAGTAAGGGTTATCAAAATATATCAGTAAGATTTTGGTTAAACTTAATGATATAATTGGAATCTGAATAAAATAAACTATACATGTTCGGTTCTAAAAAAATGTTTAATTCATGTTATTATTTGTATTCAAGTATTTATTTGATTTTATTATTTGTAATTTAATTAAAAATGACTAGAATTTAAAACATCTATGTTACCCATTACTTATGTTGTTATTGACAATTTTCTGAATAATTTAAATATATATGATTATTTCTACGAATAAAGAGAAATTGTACAATTAATTTTCATTCAACAAGTATCTAGAACAAATACCTAACAAACTTAAAAATTTTTAAAAATGATCTAACAAATTTTTTCAGTTATTTTACAACTTAGTTAATTTAATTAACTTTTTTAAATTGATAAGTACTATTTTCATTACAATTTGCTACTATATTGAAACTGTTTTTAAAAATCTTTATTCAAAGTACTAACAAATTTTATTAAAGATCTATCAAAACTTGTCAAAAATTATAAAAATTTAGTAATTTTAATAAGTATTACTCAATAACTACTATTTTCTTACCAATTTGCTGATGGTCTTATTTTAAAATTTCTTCAAAGTACTAACATTATTTACAAATTATGCAGTTTTATTTAAAATGTAACTACTTAAAATATTTCTCACAAATTTAATCAAATTATAATCACTTGATAATCATAATTATGGGATAAATTTTATTTTTACAAAAACATGTATTTTACAACAATTAAACATACATATTTGGATATTTAGTAGATTTTATCGGTATCTATCAGTAAATGTTCCGTGTAGTTTTTTAAGCTTGTTAAAAATTCAACTTATTTAGTGGTTGGTCGATAATCATTTAATTTCTAGTAATGTGGTAGATATTTTTTCATATCAGTTTTATTCAAACCTTTAGCATCTTTGAGTTAATAATTTTAAGAGTTGAATCATTTTCAATAAATACATGAATATTTATTAGAAGAACAATGAAAGTAATATATGTTTTGAGAAATTAATTTAAGAATATTTTTCTTATCAAGTTTCTTTTCACTAGCAATTAGATTAACCACTACTTGTAGTTACTAATTAATTTATCATTCAGTAAACAATAAGACTTGGGGGTGAAAAGATTAGAAAATCTATAAAAATAAATTTAAGTCATTTTTGATGAGTTAGCAATTAATTTATTTAGGGACATATGAAAATTAAATGAAAAAGTTGACATTTATCTTTGAAAATAACTTTTAGTAATTTTTCATTTAGGACGCAATAAAATATTACAAAAATAGTAGAAAAATTTCAAAGTCTTTTAACTAAGTTTTACAAAATAATTTCAATAAATCACATACAAGACTGTAAAAAAAGCAATAAATTTTTATTCAGAGAAAATACAACACTTGATTGGGCTTCAATGATTAATAGTTTCTTGATAGCAATCAGGTAACTAAGAACCATACAATTTGGAGACATCAATGATCGATAAAAGAGTTGAGAAGTTAATAAAATTTGTAATTGAAATTGTATTTCTTTTGATTGTTCAAATTTTTATTAGCTAATTTTTCTAAGTCTAAAAGTACAAATTTTAAAAGTACAAAATTTTTTAAACAAAGACAATGACTCATTTAAGGTCATTGGATGACTCATCATATTTTTCAAGGTAATTGAAACAAAGACCATGACTTATCAAAAAAATTTCAAAGTCATTAAAAATCTTTTTTCAAGGTCACGGATATTTTAATCATTTTAAAAATATAATATGTCTACTTACTTTTATAATTAGTATATATTTTGTAAATTTTATTCTATTTTATTATTATTTTTTATAAATATTATTATTTTTATTATTATTTTTTAAAAATATTATTATTTTTATTATTATTTTAAAAAATTTTATTAATTTTCAAGGTCATTCAAAAGTAGGTCAAGGTCATTCAAAAACATTTTAAAATTTTTTTCTATGTTGAAAAGTACACGATTTCATATGTCACCGCTGGATCAAAAACATAAATTTTTCGAATTTTTTTCAAAATTTTTTCTATGTTGAAAAGTACATTTTTTCTCAAGGTCATTCAAAATTTTTTCAAGGTCACGGAATTTTTAATCATTATGTATTTATATTATGTCTACTTACTTTTATAAGTAGTATATATTTTGTAAATTTATTTTATTATTATTATTTTTATTACAAATATATAGTATATTGATTTATAAACTATCTACTTACTTTTGTAATTAGTATATATTTTCTAAATTTATTTTATCATTATTTTATTAATATTATTAATATTATTATTATTATTTTATTATTATTTTATTAATATTATTAATATTATTATTATTTATACATATTATTAATATATTATACCATTAAAAACTCTATACCAATAAAGTATATTATTATTATTATTATTATTATTATTATTACTATTATTAATACTAATAAAAAACTCTAAATAATTTATTATTATTATTAAGCAATAAAAACTCTAAATAAAATTATTATTATTACTATTATTATTATTATATTACAATGTTATTAATATCAATAAAATGATGACAAATCAATAAAACACATTATTTTCAACATTAACATAAATATGCCGTTAACTTTTATATCCATGATCCACGTATCTTCTTTTCTCTAAGCATAAAAAGAAAATAATCAATGTTAATAATGAATAAAATTATTATTATTTACTACAATATTATTAATACTAATAAAAAGATAACAAATAAAAACTCTAAATAAATTATTATTATTATTAACAATAAAAACTCTAAATAAAATTATTATTATTACTATTATTATTATATTACAATGTTATTAATACCAATAAAAGATAACAAATCAATAAAATACATTATTATCAAAATTAATATAAATATGCGATACTTGATCATCATCAATGGCATCGATTCCTAAATAATGACCAAATGTGAGAATGGAATTTCTACCCACCCATTTACGCTTATCGTCTTTATTGGTAAGCGCAATTTTATTATTTTTAAATGTAAATAATTGATGGTTCCGCGTCCCTATCCTAGTTTGAGGCACAGTAAATATAGTGTCATTATTAAAACAGTCTAAATATGACTGGTGCTCAATCTCTGTCCCCAGCAACTTCACACCCTTAGCCTCATTGAATCTTTTGTACCTAATAGACTGTAGCACTCGGGTCTTAAGAAAACCCACTCCTTATACCTGAGACCTTTACTTTTATCTTTAAATTTTCCTATCACAGAATCTAATTTCCTCGAGTATAAGGGATGTGCCGGGTCGTAATTCGATGTATCTAAAAGGCTGTCTCTTATCATTGCCGGCAAAAGAGTGTCTAGCCTACAGTTCTTAACCTCAAGGAAAAACGAATCAGTGTCGCTGGCAACGATATTAAACGATAGCAACGATACTATACTAATATCATCGATCCCATAATTGTTGTTGATTTTTGGTTTCTCTTTTGAAATCTGTTTTGGTTGATAAACATGACCAGGATGAAGTTGTCAATATAAATCTCGATAATCCCATGTACTTACCGGTATCAACATCATGTATAAACAGTATAGAAATAAATATTCGTGATGATAGTGGTAAATTTATTGAATTTAGTAAAGATACAAAAACTCATTTGACATTACATTTTCGTAAATTAGATTGCCAATAACGATATTATTAGTATGTATAGTGGTAGCCAAAGTGGTGGCGAATTACCATATTTTATTGGTAAACAGCATGGATCAGGATGGTTGAGTACTATTGGTAGATTTGCACTTCCTATTCTTAAACGCCTTGGTAGTTTTGGTATGAAAACTGCTAAAGATGTGATAATGAATTATGAGAAAATAAAACCATCTCTGAAATCAAATGCATTATCCGAGTTAAGGAAAGTTCTATCGGGTATGTTTCAAAAACAGGAACCAGCACTGACAACGGCACCGGCTCAAAAACGTAAAAGACATAAACATATAAACAAACGAATTTAAGGCCCTGGAACTATATTTCAAAATGGATTTGCAGTAAATCTGAATTGTGCTTATTTGATAGACCATCTCCCCAGGCGGTAATTGAAATTGGGGCCTTTGAAGACGTATTCCCGATGAATTCCATTATGGATAGTAGAACTGATATTGAATTTTATATTATTGGTTCCCAAACTGAATATCTAGATTTGAACGATACATTGTTAAATGTTCAGATCAAAGTTGTAGATAAAGATAGAAAACCGTTGGGTAAACCTAGTGATGTAATACCAAACAATTTCATGTTTCATACACTTTTTAAAGATGCAGTACTCGCATTTAATAATATCAAAATAAAGGGTTGTAACAGTACATATATTCACAAAGCTCTAATAGAAACTATTATAAATTACAATAGCGATACTAAAAATACATGTTTAACTCCTATGGGTTATGGTAGTGATGACGATAGAAAAATGTGGATTAAAGGATCGAAATTATTTACCATGTGCTCATCATTACAACTCGATTTTATGGATCAACCGAAATATTTACTTCCAGGTGTTAATGTACACATTAGATTAAAAAGATCTGATTCTGCATTATCATTAACAAGTGCTAGCACAGCACCTATTCTTCAATTAGTTGATGCAAAATTATTGGTGAGAAGAGTTCGTGTTGAGCCCTCTGTATTGGCCGGTCATCAACTGGGGCTTAATTCTAAGCATGCAATATATTCATTGAAAACAAAGGAAATTGTTCAATTTGCTATTGCTAAAGGTTCAGCTTCTTTCTATAAGCAACAAATATTTGGAGATAGAAGAATGCCCGACTTTATATTGGTAACATTTCAAAGTGAATCTCAATATAATGGATCATACTTAACATCGACCTCAATTTTCAAACATTTTAGAGTAACATCGCTAACTTTATCGAACAATAGTGATTATAGAGAAACATATACTCAAGATTTCGATAATGATAATTATTGTGCTACATATATGCAGTGTATAATGAGAAATATGGGTTATTTGGATAAAAACCTTAATTGTGGTATAACTCTTGAAGATTTTCAAAGTAAATATCCATTCTTCACATTTGTTTTGGCACCTGATTTTGATTTAGATCAGAGTCAATTACCTTAAAATGGAAATTTGCGATTAGATATAAAGTTTGCTAAAGCTACAATATATGGAGTATTTGAAAATGAGGTTTAAATAACTGCAAACAGAACAGTACTAGTTTGAACAGAGTTCAAACAATGTTGGTTTGAACGAACATTGTTGGTTCGAATGGTATAAATGTATAGATAATTTATGATAATTTGTCATGGAGTAAGTTTTTAAATGTATTATTAATATTATTGATGTAGTTCTGTTCAGATCTATCGATTTAAAAAACAAATACTAGTACATGAGTATTTAGGGGTTTTTCCGCTTGATAAAATTCCATATTTACTTAATAATCAAGCCATAATCGTCAATACTCAATCGTCTCATCTCGGTGGAAAACATTGGTTAGCAATATATATGAAACCTAGCAAGATATCTGTATTCGATCCTATGGGTTTCAATTATCCGGCTTTAATGGTTTCGAAACTTCAAACAATGGGTAAACCTATTGTGTATAATAAAACTATGTATCAAAAACCCTGGACATTAACATGTGGTCAACATTGTTCAGCTTGGTTATTATCCAAGCGATTTGACGTATAATAAATGTATTAATGTTTGGTTATGTTTTATTATTATTATTAATATTATTTTGTGTTTAATTAATATTTAATTAATGGTCACAAAGACAGTGCATGATAAATGAGTGATCATCACATGATAAGTACATGATAAGTGCGTTACTGCATGCATACACACAAACTGTATGTGATTTACAAAGAAAACACATACAAACAAAGGTATATATGTGATTTTACAAAGAACGCTTGCAGTCACAGTGTAGACTGCATGTGTTTTACAAAGAAAACATGTCTAAAAATCTCTCACCTATATGTGTGTATTGCTTAAATGTGATTGGCTAAATCCTGAAAATTTGATTCTCTTTATAAACATTGACAATTTCCAAAGTTGTCACAATTAATTCAAAAATTTATCAATTTTCAAAAATTTATTCGCGCAATTTTCAAAATGGAGAATACAAGCATTTTAAGACAATTATTGGCAGATGGCAATGGTAAATCTATGATTTTATTATTACCAATATTATTATTATTGATTAAGGTATATTTAATTGGTTCGATGTAACCGAAAAAGATATTCAAGAAGTTATTTTAATCGAGGATAGCGGTAAATTTATTTATTAAATTATTATTATTATTATGTTTATTTTAGAAGTAATTAACGATACACCGACAGAATTCATAGTTATCAGTGATAGCGAAGATGATATCAATCATGGTAAATTTTTTATTTTATTTTATTTTTTAAAACCATTTTAGTAGATTTGGATGGTGAGGATGTATTTGCCCCCGTTTTTGGAGATACTTTTTCTGGGGATGACCACAATTATGCCCCCGTTTCTGGGGAAGATGCCTGCATTTCTGATGATGACGATAATGAGGATAAATGTTAGCTTTTATTATTTTTTAAATATTTTTTAATAAAAGTTAATATAAGTTAATCATATGTAAAGTATTATAATAATACTTTAAATATTATTAATTTATAATAAGATTATAAATATTTCTAATATATGATTTATAATTAGAAATATATGCTTTATAATTTGAAAGATATGCTTTATAATTTGAAATATAAGATTTATGAATTGAAAAATATGCTTTATAATTTGAAATATACTATTTATGAATTGAAAAATACGATTTATAATTTGAAAGATAAGATTTATGAATTGAAAAATACGATTTATAATTTGAAAGATATGCTTTATAATTTGAAAGATGTGCTTTATAATTTGAAAGATATGCTTTATAATTTGAAATATACTATTTATGAATTGAAAAATACGATTTATAATTTGAAAGATAAGATTTATGAATTGAAAAATACGATTTATAATTTGAAAGATATGCTTTATAATTTGAAATATACGATTTATGAATTGAAATATAAGATTTATAATTTGAAAGATATGCTTTATAATTTGAAATATACGATTTATGAATTGAAATATTAATAAATATTCACATAATTATCATCATTTATATATTATTATTTGATTCTTATATGATTTAAATAATAATAAACATTTGATAATAATTTATATTTTTAACAGGCAAATTATATCCGAAGTATTGCGTCACTTCCACGTGTCATTCTGTAAAATGTCATGGTGAAATGAAGCGATACTACGGTCAAAAATTCTATGGCATCAATTTTTTCATATGCCCCAAATGCGAGACTGCCCAGGATATAAAATATTTAGATTTTTATAAGGGGCACTCTACCCACTTAAATCAATTTACATTGAATAAAAAATAAATAAACGAAAAAATAATAACAATAACAATAAACGTAAAAATAATGACAATAATAACAATAATGACAATAATAACAATAATAATAATAATAATAATAATAATAATACGTCGAGACATAACAACAATAATAATACGTCGAAACATAATAAACGACTTGCTGTAGATATTCAGTGTGTTCCCTCTAAACTTGAAAGGGTTGAAATCATCATTAGCGATGATGAATAAATCATCATTAGCGATGATAATAATCAAATAGGGGGTTCGATTAATATTGATAATGAACCTGAAATAAGGTTAGATTTAAATGGGAGTCATAAAAGTATTAGATTTGATGTAGAACATGAGAATCTAATACAAATCTCATTAACAAATAAAATAGTTAATAAACTAAAATATGAAATAAACCAAATGGGGTCGGTTAAAATACGATTCGCCATTCTTTTGCAATTCTAAAAAGATGGTGAAATTAAAGATAACTTTTTCAGTAATAAGGCAGAACTTTTCTCTGATAATTTTCTGCTTGATGGTATTACTAAATTAAATAATAAAATAGAACGATTCACATATTTAGGGAGCGGATGGCGGGTTGTTAAAATCAAAGAAATTGATTTTATATTAACAAAGTTTTTCCCAATAAATAGACTAGTTGGTCATAGTTATATCCCAACGCCGAGATCTTTATCTGGCAAAAAAAGCTATAGTTAACGTTCAAAACAATGACCATCATTCTTTTATATATAGTATATTAGAAATTTTAAATCGTAGTATAGTTCGCACCCATAGAAACAGAGTTTCTTCTTATCAGAATTATTTGGATGAATTGAATTTTGACCCCATTGACGATTGTCCTATGAGACTATGTAATATTCCCAAGTTCGAAAGAAAGAACAAGGACTTAAAGCTGGCCATAAATGTTTTGACTTATAACGAAAAACCGTCTAAAACTCTAGATGATATAAACTGTATCCCCCATCATCCGCATTTAGATATAATTCACCGGTCCAAGGTTACTGACGGTACACCTATTTATTTACTTCTTTTGGAGGACGGTGATAATTATCACTATACAGCTGTTTTTGATTTAAATAAATTAATGAACTGCCATGCGACTACATCTTGCAATTTCCCAATTGTCTTAATGGCTTTAGATTAAAACCCGCATTTGACACCCATGTTACCGTGTGCATTCAAAATCAAACAGTCACTACCCTTTATACTTTGCCTAAAAATAAATATTTAAAATTTTCAAATTATGCAAAATCTATTACCCCGCCATTCGTAATTTATGCGGATTTTGAGTCAATTTTACCACTGGATATAAGGCATCATCAAATACATATGCCGATAGCAGCAGGTCTATTATTAATTAATAACTACATAAACACAAAACATTATTATAATTTTTATGGCGATGATTGCGTTTTGGCGTTTTTAAAAAAGATTGATGAAATCGCTCTTTCGATTGTCTTGCCATATTACGAGGTTCATTGTCAAAACACTATAGGACCACTAACATTTAATGAGGAACGGGAGTTCAAGGATTGTCGCATTTGTTATTTGTGTAAAAGGTTTATTAGGGATAAAGTTAAGGATCATTGTCATTTCTCAGGTAAGTATTTAGGGGCTGCTTCTATGAAGTGTAATGTTTCTCGACGAATCCAGAAACAATTACCTGTGGTTTTCACAATTTGAGGGGATATGATCTCCATCATATTTTAAAGTATGGTCTAAATAATTTTTCTTCTTGGGAATTAAATATTATTCCGACCACTAATGAAAAAATTATCTCCCTTATCGCATACATTAATAAATTGCCTGTTCGTTTTATAGACAGTATGCAATTTGTTAATTCATCTTTAGCAAAAGCGGTTAAGACACTTACTGATTTGCCTTTAACTGATTCTGTTTTTGATGGTGCAATTGTTAGAGCCAAAGCTATTTTCCCTTATGACTTTGCGAAATCTCTTGAGATTCTTGAATCGACGACTAAATTGCCTCCTATTTGGGTTTCTGTATCTGCTGATGAATACGCTACAGCCCAACAAATTTAGACACAGCAAAATTGCGAGACAATGTTAGATTACATGTTAACCTACTTAAAATTAGACGTATTTCTTCTTGCGGATTATTTTCAGCAATTTCGCGCAAAAGCAATTGCTTATAATACTCTAGAACCTCTTAATTTTTATGGAATTCCTGGTATGTCATGGGCTTCAGCTCTCATAGGAACCCATAGAACTTCTGCAGGACATGAAAATGTTTAATTTCTACGAGGGAGTTATACGGGGTGCGTTAACATTTGTTAACAAACATTATGTCGCAAGTTCTGAGGATACAGAACTCTTGTATATAGATATAAATAATTTGTATGGTTGGGCACTTAGCCAATATCTTCCGTATGCTGATTTTGTTTGGGTGTATGATGATTTGGATGAGATTTTGAGTGAATGTGCCAATAATGTTGATATTGAAATCCTTTCATATGGATATACTATGGAAGTTGATAGCGAGATTCCAGATTATTTACATGATTTTTTAAATGACTTTCCGATTGGGCCGGAAAAGATGTGCTTAAATTCAAAAGTTGAGAAGTTGATGCTCACGCATTGGCCTAAGAAGAACCATGTTCATCATTGGCGGCTTCTCAAGATTTATCTTTCTCTCGGTGTAAAGGTCGTTAAAGTTCATCGCGCAATTAAATTCAAGCAAGCACCTATATTTCATGCATACATTGACAAAAACACAAAATTAAGGGCTCAAAGTACTAGCAACCTATATTGGGACTTGTTTAAACTTTATAATAATAGTTTGTATGGAAAGTCTGTTGAAAATCTTAAAAAACGGATGAATTTGAGGCTATGCAATTCTGATGAAAATATGATTTAATATGCCTCAAAACCGACTTTCAGAAAATCTATCGTAATTGATGATAATCTGATTGCTACTCATCTGAATAAGGAATCGATATGTTTAGACAGGCCTAGTTACATCAGACAATCAGTTCTAGACCTGCCTAAACTTAGAATGTACGAACTACAGTATAAGGAACTAGCAAAATAGCGCAATGAATTTAATTGCGAAATAAATATCGTTGCCGGCGACACTGATTCGTTTTTCCTTGAGGTTAAGAACTGTAGGCTAGACACTCTTTTGCCGGCAATGATAAGAGACAGCCTTTTAGATACATCGAATTACGACCCGGCACATCCCTTATACTCGAGGAAATTAGATTCTGTGATAGGAAAATTTAAAGATAAAAGTAAAGGTCTCAGGTATAAGGAGTGGGTTTTCTTAAGACCCGAGTGCTACAGTCTATTAGGTACAAAAGATTCAATGAGGCTAAGGGTGTGAAGTTGCTGGGGACAGAGATTGAGCACCAGTCATATTTAGACTGTTTTAATAATGACACTATATTTACTGTGCCTCAAACTAGGATAGGGACGCGGAACCATCAATTATTTACATTTAAAAATAATAAAATTGCGCTTACCAATAAAGACGATAAGCGTAAATGGGTGGGTAGAAATTCCAGTCTCACATTTGGTCATTATTTAGGAATCTATGCCATTGATGATGATCAAGTATTGCACAGCTATACTCACAGCCCAAGCTATCAAAGCACGCACAGTCCAAGCTATGACAGCTCCTACAGCTGTTTCAGTAGAGACATTGATGATGTAGTTTTATCGTATTAATTATTTGAATAAAATGTATTTTATTTAGAGTTTTTATTTGTTATCTTTTTATTAGTATTAATAACATTGTAGTAAATAATCATAATTTTATTCATTATTAACATTGATTATTTTCATTTTATGCTTAGGGAAAGGAAGATACGTGGATCATGGATATAAAAATTAACGGCATATTTATGTTAATGTTGATAATAATGTATTTTATTGATTTGTTATCTTTTATTGGTATTAATAACATTGTAATATAATAATAATAGTAATAATAATAATTTATTTAGAGTTTTATTTGTTATGTTTTTATTAGTATTAATAACATTGTAGTAAATAATAATAATTTTATTCATTATTAACATTGATTATTTTCTTTTTGCGCTTAGAGAAAGGAAGATACGTGGATCATGGATATAAAAATTAACGGCATATTTATGTTAATGTTGATAATAATGTATTTTATTGATTTGTCATCATTTTATTGATATTAATAACATTGTAATATAATAATAATAATAGTAATAATAATAATTTTATTTAGAGTTTTTATTGCTTAATAATAATAATAAATTATTTAGAGTTTTTTATTAGTATTAATAATAGTTATAATAATAATAATAATAATAATATTAATAATATTAATAAAATAATGATAAAATAAATTTACAAAATATATACTAATTACAAAAGTAAGTAGATAGTTTATAAATCAATATACTATATATTTGTAATAAAAATAATAATAATAAAATAAATTTACAAAATATATACTACTTATAAAAGTAAATAGACATAATATAAAATTATAATGATTAAAAATTCTTTGACCTTGAAAAAATTTTGAATGATCTTGAGAAAATATGTACTTTTCAACATAGAAAAAATTTTGGAAATTTTTTTGAATGACCTTGAAAATTAATAATATTTTTAAAAATAATAATATTTATAAAAAATAATAATAAAATAGAATAAAATTTACAAAATATATACTAATTATAACAGTAAGTAGACATTTTATATATTTTAAAAATGATTAAAACATTCGTGATCTTGAAAAAAATATTTTAATGACATGGAAAGTTTTTTTATGAGTCATGGTCTTTGTTTCATTTACCTTGAAAAATATGATGAGTCATCCAATGACCTTAAATGAGTCATTGTCTTTGTTTAAAAAATTTTGTACTTTTAAAATTTGTACTTTTAGACTTAGAAAAATTTTTTACCCCCAGAGGGGTATGTTGTCCAGCGGTGACATGGTCTAGTGGTGACATATCCATCTAGCAACTAAACCCACTTAAAAATAAATTAAACTTTTCTCACAATCTTTTCCCTTAAAATACTAGGTTATTCACACACTCACAATATGTTATCAATAACTATTTACCGAACAAATCATAATCCAAAATTGTTTACTGACCAAGAAATCTTTAAAAAAAAGCGCATAAAAATTTAAACAATCAAAAGAAATACAATTTCAATTACAAATTTTATTAACTTCTCAACTCTTTTATCGATCATTGATGTCTCCAAATTGTATGGTTCTTAGTTACCTGATTGCTATCAAGAAACTATTAATCATTGAAGCCCAATCAAGTGTTGTATTTTCTCTGAATAAAAATTTATTGCTTTTTTTACAGTCTTGTATGTGATTTATTGAAATTATTTTGTAAAACTTAGTTAAAAGACTTTGAAATTTTTCTACTATTTTTGTAATATTTTATTGCGTCCTAAATGAAAAATTACTAAAAGTTATTTTCAAAGATAAATGTCAACTTTTTCATTTAATTTTCATATGTCCCTAAATAAATTAATTGCTAACTCATCAAAAATGACTTAAATTTATTTTTATAGATTTTCTAATCTTTTCACCCCCAAGTCTTATTGTTTACTGAATGATAAATTAATTAGTAACTACAAGTAGTGGTTAATCTAATTGCTAGTGAAAAGAAACTTGATAAGAAAAATATTCTTAAATTAATTTCTCAAAACATATATTACTTTCATTGTTCTTCTAATAAATATTCATGTATTTATTGAAAATGATTCAACTCTTAAAATTATTAACTCAAAGATGCTAAAGGTTTGAATAAAACTGATATGAAAAAATATCTACCACATTACTAGAAATTAAATGATTATCGACCAACCACTAAATAAGTTGAATTTTTAACAAGCTTAAAAAACTACACGGAACATTTACTGATATATACCGATAAAATATACTAAATATCCAAATATATATGTTTAATTGTTGTAAAATACTTGTTCTATGTATTATATGTTTTTGGTTCAACGGTGACATATGAAATCGTGTACTTTTCAACATAGAAAAAATTTTGAAATTTTTTTTTGAATGACCTTGAAAAATTTTTTGAATGACCTTGAAAATTAATAATATTTTTAAAATAATAATAAAAATAATAATATTTATAAAAAATAATAATAAAATTAATAATATTTATAAAAAATAATTATAAAAATAATAATATTTATAAAAAATAATAATAAAATAGAAAAATTTACAAAATATATACTACTTATAAAAGTAAGTAGACATATCATAGTTTAAAAATGATTAAAAAATCCGTGACTTTGAAAAAATTTTTGAATGACTTTGAAAATTTGTTGATGAGTCATGGTCTTTGTTTCAATTACCTTGAAAAATATAATGAGTCATCCAATAACCTTGAATAATTCATTGTCTTTGTTTAAAAAATTTTTTTACCTTTAAAATTTGTACTTTTAGACTTAGAAAAATTTTTTACCCTCGGTGAGGGTATGTTGTCCAGCGGTGACATGGTCTATCGGTGACATGATCTAGTGGTGACATATCCATCTAGCAACTAAACCCACTTAAAAATAAAATTAACTTTTCTCACAATCTTTTCCCCTAAAATAATTGTTTTTTACACACTCACAATATGTTATCAATAACTATTTACCGAACAAATCAATATCAATAATTGTTTACTGACAAAGAAATCTTTAAATAAAAGCACATAAAAAATTGAACAATCAAAAGAAATACAATTTCAATTACAATTGTTATTAACTTCTATGTCTTCAAATTGTATGGTTGCTATCAAGAAACTATTATTCATTGAAGCCCAATCAATTGTTTTATGTTCTCTGAATAAAAATTTATTGCTTTGTTTACAGTCTTATATGTGATTTATGGAAATTTTGTGTTGTGTATCGATCATATGTCTTTAACATTTTGAGTAACATCTGCTGCACGATGATTGGGTATGATCAAGTGTGTGGCATGTCTTTTGGACGATCACAATCACCAATAGCAAATAATATAATTAGTCATTGAAAAAAGAGTTTTTTAAAATTTGTTGATAATCACATGAGAATTCACTATAATTTAAACAACTTATAAGATTATTATTTCCTGCATTTCAATTATTAATCCTAAATTATTTATGTATACAGTAGCCATCTTGATAATTTTATAGTTTGTTTAAATTAACTAACAATTATTATTTTGTTTTAATTTTGGCTATAAGCTCAACACCTGGATCAGGTAACTAATTTTAAAGAAATTCTTACTAGCCTACATCTAAACGAGACCTTTTCAAATTTTCAAATGGTTAATTTCGCGATGGATATTGGCTAATCTTTTGTTAAAATTATCTATAAAGCTACTCAACGCCATTCAATAGAAAGTTCCGGTCTATGAAGAAGTTTCATATAAATATATTGACAGTGATGCCGAGCGAAATTTTCTTTGTCTTTTTAAAATTTGAAACGAAATATATATCAGAATGCCTTCACTTCATTATGAAAAATATTTTACGACCGTCATTTATGAATGAAAATAAAGAGTATAAACCAAATATCTAAGGAGTGTGGCTAATAAAGGGTTTTGTAGTGTCTAAATCAAATTTCTTGGTTTTATTTAGTGATATTATTTGTGATACATTAAAACGAAAAAGAAATCAATATAGTTGGCATTGGATTATCTGGGACACGTTTGGATATGTATGTTTTGCCATATTTTTATATTGTCAGTTAATTTGGTGTTGACCATTCTTCTCTTTGAATATTTAAAAAATGTAAAAGGATCATCATAAAGAATCTTTTTGCAAGGTTACCAGATGTAAAAAACCACAATGAACTGTTACACAAAAAACAAGGATGAGCGGAGCATTAAAATGATAACAACACAATGTAAACGCTGAAAGTTTTGAAAGATATTTGAAAATTATTTAGTAACCATAATCGGATTTCAACGCACTAGCTGTAAACATTATTACTAGAGAACTGAAAATATTAAATTGAGCGAATAAAAAGTCTAAATTAATTTGAATGCTGAAAGTTTTGAAAGATGAGAATTAGAGACCTTACCTCAGTTTACGGACTATCCAAATCTATATAGAAAATTGGAACAATAAAATAAAAATAAACTCTCTGTTAAATGATGCAAGATCAGTAAACTCTATCAATCTAAGAATTTTAAATGAACTGGGTTTGAAAGGGCTTGAAAAAAGAATACCTATCAGAGTTATGAAGTTATTTAGTAAAAATAATCGATTGCAACAGATTTCAACGCACTAGCTGTAAAATTATTACTGAAGAAATGAAAATAATAAATTGAGCGAATGAAAAGTCTAAATGGACTTATCTCAAATGCATTCATTTTCCAATGTTAGACGAGAAACAGGCAGTTGAAGTTTAAATCGATACAGATTATTTGACACTTCAACGGGCACTTAAAGAGATTGATGGTAAGATGGATGAACCGAGTGCCCGTTTATAACAACATATGATTTCAAAAAATTATTACTGAACATAACTCTAAACCTTATTACTTAAGAAATGAAAATAATAAATTGAGCAAATGAAAAGTCTAAATGCATTGAAGGCATTCATTTTCCAATTGTTGGGTCAGAAGTAAAAATAGCATTGGAAATTGTTTAAATGCATGAGTAATACAGGACGAAAACCCAGCACCAAGATAACTTAAAATATAACATACAACACCAACTAAACACTTTAAAATCTGAGAGAATATAAATAAATATAAAATCAAAAAACATAAAAGTAAAATAAAATAAATACAAAATGCATCAAGAACCGCACGAAATCTACATAACAAATAACATAATAACTAGAAGATTTGACCGTAAAATGACCATTTATATAAAAGTAAAAATTAATGAAATAAATGAATAAAAATAAAATATTTTTTGGCTGAATAAATTTAATTAAAAATGTTAAAAATAAATAACCAATATAAATTAAGAAATTTATAAAAATTTAATTTATATAACACAAATAATTTCAAGGTCAAATTTTGTTTTATCGCAATAAAAATAACAAGCAAGATTAAAGTCAAATTATAGGTATATATACTGATGTGTTTTCACAAATTAGCACACATTCTACTTTGCAGTATTATTTTCAAGTTAATTGAAATATTGATTTTCAGTCTCACTTTGAGACTTGTTTGAACAAGTTCACTGTGGTTAGTGTGCGTTATTAGAAATGTTATGAACCATGAATTGACAATGTTTTTTATCATGATAATGTACATTGAAAATTTCATTTATGAACAATAAATTATGATACTATGATGCCCATTTATGAACATTCAACAATTATATGAATAAACGGTTTTATGCATTCGAGACTCTTACCCGATTGGCACGGTAATCTTTATTTATTTCGTTTTTCGGCCCACAGCCAAAACATTTGCAAGGCAGTAAAATCACACACCCCAGTAGACTGTGTAAGTGCGGTGTTAGTCCTCCAACAGTCATGCCCGTGAAGGTTCCGGCGTGAGAACGCAGGAATCCTTACGTCAAATTACTGAACTAAAGATCGAAAGAGTAGCTTGAGAATGGGTCTTTTGGCTCAACTGTCTTGGACTTAATTTTGATAAAATCGACATAAATTCTTTAACAACAATCAGCTCAAGATCACTAACACTGAGTAGTGCAGTGGGCACTCATCAAATATAATATGAACATACATAGATCTTAAGGACAAAGAGATGGAAATGGTAGCGGGGAAAATTGCGAAATCGTTGCAACAGTGAAAATGAATAGCCATCGGAAAAAGATTAATCCGAACGACTAAAATCAGGAAAAATAATGTTTTTAATAATATCTAAGAATTAATTAAATTATTTGAGTTGAGACGGAAAATAAGGTCGGAACGCTGCGCAAATTTTCAGAAATAATTAAAACTTTTATCATAAAACTGTAAAATAAGGGCGGAACGCTTCCCAAACTTTCCGAATCGATTAAAATACTGATCAAAAATAGCAAAGTAAAAGTAGAATACGGTTCAATAATTGATAGGATAATCTGATAAAACCGTAAAATAAGGGTGGAACGCTGCTAAAATTTTTTCGAATTAACAAAAATACTTCTAAATTCTAAATGAAAACAGATGAAAGGTGAAAACAGATAATTTTACTGATAATTCCGTTTGCTGAGGAAGGCCGTGGAACAATCAAATAACAAACCCTCTTGTAATAAATGAAAAATCAAGAAAAAATTGATTAATTTCTTTCAAAATTTAATTTAAAATATAATAAAACGCCGGAGACTTCTAAGGTCGTCTTGTATTCATACCAGGACATTTTTTGCTTCAGGGATATCATAACGGAGTCATTGATATTCATTTCTTTCGAACAAACTAAAAGATTTATTCCGAAAACCCTTTTGAAGTGTTTAGAATGTCATAGTAAAGCAATAAAAAAGACATCCTAGCTGGTCAACTAAAAAATCCTTTTAATATGAATTTGCATTGATTACTTACCACTTTATATTGTGTAGTGCAAGTAACGCAAGGTTTTCCTGATTTACCACAATATCTCTTGTCGGTTGCTGGACAGGTTATTTTGACTTCTTCTTCCTTCAAGTCTTCGAACTCATCTATCATTTGAACATCATCAAAGTATTGAATGAAAGAAAAATCTTACTCAAAAGTTTCACTTTCTTTTCTACCTTTTCAACTTTGTTACCGTTGCAAATCAACGGAACGATTGCCACTAAACCGAATAAAACAAATATTAATTGCATGTCTGAATATGAGCTGTGAGTGAGCAGCTTTTATATTTGTTGTAAAATGCGTAACAAACTTGTGTGGAGCAGCCAACTACAATTTCACAGAGGGCCCCACGATTTTATAACTAAAAGTTTTTTCATTTCAATTATTTACTAAGCAGATATTATTTCAATTATTTATATTTGAAATTTATAAAACTTGGTTTGTATGAAATTATTATAATTATTTGGCCCCACGCTTTTATAAATTTTTAATTTTTTTTATTACTCATCTCAATCATTTATTTGAAATTTAATACATTTGAATTTTATTACTTTTTAATGAAATTATTTGTTTTAATTAAGCAACATGAGAGCGGAAATATATTTGCACCCTTCAGAAAAGTATTAATTATAGAAAATGTATTTTTATTTTAATCAAAATGTTTATTCTTATCAAATTCTTCATTCTACTGAGTAATTCAGCTCATTTAAACAATTCATTACACATATTAATGATAAATTCGAAATCTGGTCTGAATTGTAATATTTTATTTTATATGGTGTAGATTCATTTGAGTCGGTTTTGTTGAAAATAGGGAAAATTCTTTTTTCTGTCATAACGAGCAATTTAATTCTTTATTCATGTTTTTTCATAAAATATGAATTATTTCATCTAAAATTATTCTTATAGCTCACAAAATAAAATTCCTTCTCACAAATTTTTTCAATAAACGAAAAAATATTAACAAATTTTAAAAAATTTCGAAATATAATTTGTCAATATTCAAACATGGCTAAATCCAAATAAAACATTTTTAAAAATAGTTTAAAAGTAAAATTTTTGATTTTAGGTGGAAATAATTCACATTTTATGAAATAAAACATTGTGGAAATTGGCATACACAGAGAGAAATAAGAAACTTTTATGATATAACATAAAAACAAGAAACATTCGAAAAATGTTTTTTCTAAATGGATACAGAGGTAAATTCGTTGAAAAAACATTTTTTAAAAGTACTCAGTTCTAATAGTCACAAAACAGAAAAACACCACACATAATCAATAATTTACCTACGCTTCCCCTTCTTAAACAACAATACTTATATAGAACCTGCTTTTTAATCCTTATTAACACCACACAATCAATCAATAATTTATTATTGAAGAATTCCATTTATTTTCTGGAGTACAATTAATATCTCAAAATTGAATTGTTCCATTCACTGAAGAACTAAGTAATACACCAGCGTTTTTGATATTCTAAGAAAATCCAATACCTTCTTGAGAATGTCCTTGAAGAATGGGATCGGGCTTTTATTTGCCACTTTAATCTAGCTTGCTCGGATGTCTCATATAATCAAACAAATATGCATTTCCATTAGATGATTCAGTTAGAACATTAAAGTAGATATCTAGCCCGATTTATATATCCATCATGATTAATTTTAATATTAATATCTGTATGAGCAGTGACTAAACCATATCCTCCAAATTCATCTTTCTCAGCATCATAATGTCTGGATTCTAAGCATTTATACTCATTTAGTACAGTTACTGATGCAATTAGAAGATAATCTTATTCTTCAGTTTGTGTACCAACTATAGTTCGTCGAGCATGAATGTCGATTATTTACTTGGATAGTTTTGGAAATTTGAATCGTAATTTATGGCGAATCCAATAAAACCAGTTCTCAATGTTTTCATTGATCTATTCGTAATAAGCTTATAGAAATGAAGGGATACATGGAGTCTTCGTGTAGTGATTGCAAAATCGGCTACCCGACTAATAGGCTAATTGGTTAGTCGTCTTATTTCAGCAAACCAATTAATCGGTTTTAGCATTATAAAAACCGATTCTTTATTAATGAAAATTTTCTTATAAAATTTTTAAAAACAAACGGTCATAATTTTATTTTTTGTTGCTCTCCATACAAAATTTATAGAGAAAATAAATATACTTTTATAGATCTATAATATTAATTAATCGCTTTAATATTTTTAATCCAATCGAATCGAAATATTTATTATTTTAAATAAAAAAAACTTTACACAATTCCAAAGCATTTAAAAGAACGACATCGGATACAAAATGCATGGAAGTTGAATGCAAAGGACGGGATTCCACTATCCAGTTTTTTTACTTCGTCCGATTTGAGAAAACTTCTAATTGCAAAACGATTCCAGAAAATTCTAAAATCTCCTAACTCAATAAGACAAATGATTTTTGGTTACTCAAAAAAAATACGGGATGAAGTTGTTAATGAAATATCGTGCTATAAACAGAAAGATGGAAGATTGAGTCTCTCATTTGATGAGTGGACATCAACTCGAAATCGCAGATATTTAAATATAAATGCTCACTCAAATTCTGGAAGAAGATTTTGGAATTTGGGTCTCGCCCGTGTTATAGGAAGCTTGCCTGCTGGAGGGTTCTGCAGACCTTATTTTGAAAAGATTAAGCATGTTCAATATTTCGATGGAAAAATATGTTGTTTGCATAACCACAGAAGTTCAGTGAAATTGATATTCTATTATTATTGGTCCACTGATCTTGGGATATTCTGTTACTGTAAGGAAGATCATTAGTTTCAATATTTTGATGACTGTCACTATAATTATTATTACACCATTCCCTGTCATCTTTAAAATAACTTGACTAACGAAAATTATTTGTGGTAATTGTCATAAATACTGCTGTCCAAATTTTGCATAATTAAAATAAAATCAAAAAGATTAATTAATTCTACAATAATTAAAATTTCAAAGTGACAATTTAAAAAATTATATTTTCAAATTTCTAAATTTACTTTGCAAAGACTTAAACAACAAAATTCAGCATTTACTACCCTGCTGTCACTTCTAACGATTCCATCATCATCTAGAACCGGATTCAGTTCAATCAACTTAATTTTCTCGTTGACTCTCTTTGATTAACTCTTTTTTTACTTCCGTTTCAAATATCTCTCTTGATCAATTTTAACGATTCGTCTTTTAACCTCTTCAATTTTATTTGATTTTAAGTCTCCAGAATTTCTACTTTCTTCTGATTTCCTTTTACAATTATTAATAAACCGGAGCATCCATGCATAGTCTCTTCTCTATCGTGTCCAATCAGAATAAGTTTCGGAAGAAAAACAATCCACATGTCTATGACCTAATTCTTCTAGCCCCAACGTCATCAACACGACCTTCTTCTCTTCATTTCGATTTACTTTAATACCATTCAGTTCAGTCTTTTCCTATTCGTCTTCGCTTGAACTCAAAAACATAGATCCACCCAGCCACTCTTTTCTATCTTGTAACTCTTTTATTGTCGCCCCTTTCGATATCACATCAGTGGAATTCATCTTTGTTGGCACATACCTCCATTGACCCGCCATGGTTTCTTTTTGAATGGTGCCGACCCTATTTGAGACAAACTGCTTCAATATTCTAGATCGTTGCTTGATCCAATATAAAATACATGTTTCTTGGTTGAAATCTGAGTGTTCGTGAGTGTCTTTACATAAAATCATCAATACAGACCAATATTTGTGGCAAAAATCAAGTTTGTTTCGAAAAAACATATGTTTCATAGTTTGAGTGAATGACGCTTCCTTAATAATGTTATTTCTACCCTCCTTATTCATTATTTTTTTATAAAAATTCCCAACGAAAATAATACTTACCTTTTAAACACGATATTCAGCTGATTAGACAAGAGAAGGATTTATAATAATTTAAGAGCATCTAGTCGGTTGAATATCGTTATTAAGGATACTTAAAAAAATTGTGACTTTTTCATTGATGTAATATTAATCAGAATATATCGATAAGATAAGATTGTAATGATATTATTGGAATCTAAATAAAATTGAGAAAATGCTTGGTGAGATCCATGAATTATTCAAGGTCATTGGATGACTAATCATAATTTCTCAAGGTCATTTAAACAAAGACCATGACTCAATCAAGGTCATTGGATGACTCATAAATTTCCTCAAGGTCATTCAAAAGTAGGTCATGATCATTGGATGACTCATCATATTTTTCAAGGTCATTCGAATTTTCTCAAGGTCATAGTATTTTAAAACGTTTTTAAAATTTAATTTACTACTTATTTGTATAAGTAGTATATATTTTTTAAATTTATTACTTATTATTATTGATATTATTTTTATTATTAATATGATTATTACTTATTATTAATATTAATATTATGATTATTATTATTACTTTTTATTATTATTATTATTATTTTTATTATTTTTATTATTATTATTAATATATAATAAAAACCAAGACATGAACAACAAAATTTTTATTATAAAGAAATAATTCTACTATAGTAATATTGTCGAAGAGCTTTATTCAAAGGTCATTCTACATACTTTCGATATCGGTCAGCGCAGCAATGACATCGATCACCACCTGGATATTCAGGTTCCATATCTTTTGAAAAATTGTTTTGTTCGATATCCCATAGGAACTCATCGATTACAGTAAATATCCATATTGATGTATGATTGAATATCAAGTCTGGAATTGTTGATGCTGGCTTATCCATGATTTCATGTATTTCTGGATAATAGAATTCTAGACTTTCTTTAATAACTTTAAAATAATCATCTAAAAAACAATAATAATAATATAATAATAAATTACCATAATGTTTAATTTCATTCATAGCTTGAACTGCGCTCAGTACATCCATTATAATGATAAAAATTGAAATAACAATTACTTTTATACTAATTTAGACCAATGAGAAGTTAAACACACACAAATCTTTAGCTATAAACAATAAATATTAATTTATACAGATTTGAAATTGATTAAAGAATTTTTAATAATATTATTAGTTTTTAATATGGTCAACTCAATTGTTATAACCGTTCAAGGTAAAAATTCAACAAGATGTGTATGTCCTGATGGATATTTTGTATATGATAGATAGACCTAGATATTTTAAAACTCCAGTCAAAAGATTATCTGAAAGAATGAAAAAATGATGAATCAAGTTCAATATCGTATAAAATTTTATTCTAATAAAACAACTGATCAGTTCAATCGTATAATGAAAGAAGTTCAACAACCAGTTACCAAAGAAGTTAATGTTAACAATGCCAAAAAATCATCATTGCCATTTCAATTATATATTTTTACATTTATTTTAGTATTGCATAATTCTGATTGGTCGAATATAGTATAAATAAGCTTACACTTTCAAATATTTTTATAAAATGCCAGAAACTAAATTTTTTATAACTCTGTTGAATGAGCTGGTTTCTAATAATAGAGAAGAAGATGATATCATTAAAAACATAAAATTCATTGTAAACCGTACCGAGAAATGCGTTGAAGACATCTCATTTGATTATGAAAATATTCTCAATTTGCCAACATTGTAGAAAATGAAGGCGTTAAAATCAATATTTAGTTACATGTTTGATGAAAATAATAAATGGATGCGAATAATAGTAGGATTAATGTATAAGAAATACATGATATTAAAATCTGGATCCTACTATGAAAATTATTTCCAATGGTTTATAGAGGTAAATTACTTTATATTGTTATTAATTTATCATTATTTAGTTAATAGAAACAAAAATCGATCCGTGGATAAAAACAAACGGTGGATGGTCAGCGATTATTCAAGTTGCCGCAGAAGCCAAACGTTCAGATATTTAAATTGCAAATTTTTATTAAAACTGTTAACTGGAGCATCGGTTTTATTTTTATGTAATAAAGTTTATCATAGATTTTAATAAATATTTCTTTGTTATTATTATTAATAAAAAACTACATTTTTAAAGATTTATTGATTATTACATGTAAATTCTTCATCACCACAATATTCTGTCATTATATTTTCTATAACATGGTCAACACAAGTCTTAAATTCGGTAGGCTCAACTTCATCGTTAATAATTTCGATATTAATTTCAGTATCTTCAGTATCATTATTAATTTCAGTATCTTCAATATCTTCAGTATCATTAATAATTTCAGTATCAATATTAATTTCATTATCAATTTATCCATCGTCACTCTGACATTCAGAATCACAACATGAATCTTCTTTACTCAATGCTTCAACTAGAGTCAACATATCTCTAATTTTTACACCGGTTATTTCTTCAAGTTTATCAAACAAAAAGTTTATTAAATATTCTAAACAAAAATTAATTAATTATTTTATATTTTACCTTTTTCAGACATCATTTTTTAAACTATTTTAAACCTATTTATAATTTTGTTTATAGAATAACAAAGAAAACATTAATACATTTATTAAACACTAAACATTAAAATATACATTAAAATAATTGTGAAAGTCTAGCAGTAACAATTTTCCAGATTGGAGAAAGCACATCATTTTGATCTGCTTTATATCCTTGAATAGTTATTGTTAAATACTAGTTTTCCTGTTCTTTGAAACCTATTTTTGTAAATGCATCATAATATCTGGTATATTGACTGATGAAGAAAGATTTTCATTGCATTTTAAATTGGAATTGATCTTTTTGAACATATTATCAATATCCTTGATATCTAACATTGAGAAAGTCCCAGCGAGAGATTGAAATTGAGTTTTATTAGGTTTAACTTGATTTGCCAATTGCATATTGATAGGTTCCTTTAAAAAATACATTTTATAATTGTGGAACATCTGAACTGGTTGGACCCTTATTTTCTTGGCCATGTTTGATTTATGATCTTTATAAGGTTGTGACGAGCTTTTATAAGCTTGACAGATACTGATTAACCAATCAGAATCATGCATATTTCTATTATTAATTATAACAAAGACAGTGCATGATAAGTGCGTGACTGCATAAATATATAAAACTGTATGTGAATTACAAAGAAAACATTGAGTTTGTATATGATTTTACACACATTAAAACATACAAAGACATTTTGTTGACATGTTGTATAGATTGATAGATTGTCCCATATCCATGGTAACTGTAATTGACTGTATTTCAATATCCTTTATTCTATATTGTAATTTATTGACATCTAAAGGTTTCTTACATCCCATGATTCTGCATTTGCCGGATTTGAAAAATATTATAGGGTATTTTCCACTCCTATCAACAATTTCCTGGGGTTTACCAATCGGAAATGCCATTTTTGATAGTTCCTTTATAATTTATATTTGATAAAATAATTAAACAATAAAGAAATATTAAGCTATATATATGATTTTTAGGAATAGTTCATTAAATCATATAATATAAACAAAAACCTATAATTATACAAATTAATAATGGAATTAAGAAATGATGCTGTATATCAAATCGTCGGCCCAAGTGGTAGCGGTAAAACTATGTTTGTGTGAATATTACTAAAATCAAATTTATTTCAAACAAAATTCAACAAGATTTATTGGCATAAGGGTGCAGATGAAGAACATGGATTAACTCAGGATAATTTCTGTTAATTGAAAAACATGAAAAAAGTACAGGGTTTCGACAAAAACTGGTCAAGTCGTGTAAGGAAAGGTGATGTCATTATTATTGATGATTTGTATCAGGAAGCTAATAATGAAAAGGATTTTAATAATTTATTCACAAAAATCATTAGACATGTTTGTGTTACTGTGATCTTTTTTACTCAAAATCTATTTCATCAGGGTGGCGCACATCGAACAAGGAATTTAAATGTTCAATATTTAGTTATTTTCAAGAATCCTAGAGATGCAACAATTAATGACTTTCTTGCTCGACAAGCATACCCTAATAATCGTAATTTTCTCATCAGTGCATTTCAAGATGCTACAAAATCACCACATGAATATATATTTCTTGATTTCACACAACAATGCAATGAGGATTTACGGGTAAAAACAGATATTTTCAATAAAGAAGATGCCATGGTATATAAACAAAGTTAAAAACAATAACATGTAAAAATGTTTATGAAATCCAGGCTTAAAAATATCCGAAAACTTAGACAAAGTAATAAAAAGAAAAGCAACGTTCCACCAAAAACCAGTTATACACCATCTAAAAACTAATTACCGAGAATTACTCTGCAATGAATCTAATTTTGAAAAACATTATTAAAAGGAGTAAAATTAAAGTTGTTAAAATTGTAAAAAATCATAGGAGTTTCCTGTATTTTAATGCATTGTTAAAGGCATCGAGTATAAAAAGAATGTCTATTTTACAATTATTTTACAAAATTCTATTAAAAGTAGTCAGAGGTAAAATTAAAATTAGTAAATCAAAAAAACTAGTATTGAATAAACATCGTAAGCCTTTGTTATCGCTAGTAAATAATAAAAATCGTCAGCAAATGAGAAAAATCATATATAAACAACAAGGCGGTTTTATTGGAGCAAAGTTACCATAAGCATTATCCTTATTATCACAATAGTCGATGGGGCAATCAATTAAAATTTAAATCATCTTGTTGTAATAGAGAATATTTGAACGAACCCAGAAGACGAAGCAGGTTTCGGTTGAGTGGCAAAGTTAATGAAAAGAGTCCAAAAGTCGAAAAAGAAAACGCAAAAGTGGTTGCCAGATCAGCTTGCGTACAGTTTAAACAAACCGATGCGGAAAAGATTTCTAACAAGAGCTTATAAGACATTTGGTATTAATCATTTATGGCAAATGGATTAGATGAACTATTGCTAGATTTGCACTTTCTATTCTTAAACGCCTTGGTAGTTTTGGTATGAAAACTGCTAAAGATGTGATAATGAATAAGCAGAAAATATTACCATCTCTGAAATCAAATGCATTATCCGAGTTATTCAAGTTCTAACTAGTGTTGCAGGTATGTTTCAAAACCAGGAACCAGCACCGGCATTGGCTCAAAAACGTAAAAGACATCATAAACATATAAACAAACGAATGAAAGGCCCTGGAACTATATTTCAAAAATGATTTGTGGTAAATCTGAATTGTGCTTATTTGATAGAACATCTCCCAAGCAGTAATTGAAATGGGAGCCTTTGAAGACGTATTCCCGATGAATTCCATTATGGATAGTAGAACTGATATTGAATTTTATATTAATGGTCCCCAAACTGAATATCTAGATTTGAACGATACATTGTTAACTGTTCGGATCAAAGTTGTAGATAAAGATAGAAAACCGTTGGGTGAACCTAGTGATGTAATACCAAAAAATTTCTTGTTTCATACACTTTTTAAAGATGCAATTCTCAGATTTAATAATATCAAGATTGAGGGTGGTAACAGTACATATATTCACAAAGCTCTAATAGAAACTATTATAAATTACAATAGCGATACTAAAAATACATGTTTAACTCCTATGGGTTATGGTAGTGATGACGATAGAAAAATGTGGATTAAAGGATCGAAATTATTTACCATGTGCTCATCATTACAACTCGATTTTATGGATCAACCGAAATATTTACTCCCAGGTGTTAATGTACACATGAGATTGAAAAGATCTGATTCTGTATTATCATTAACAAGTGCTAGCACAGCACCTATTCTTCAATTAGTTGATGCAAAATTATTGGTGAGAAGAGTTCGTGTTGAGCCCTCTGTATTGGCCGGTCATCAACTGGGGCTTAATTCTAAGCATGCAATATATTCATTGAAAACAAAGGAAATTGTTCAATTTGCTATTGCTAAAGGTTCAGCTTCTTTCTATAAGCAACAAATATTTGGAGATAGAAGAATGCCCAACTTTTTATTGGTAACATTTCAAAGTGAATCTCAATATAATGGATCATACTTAACATCGATCTAAATTTTCAAAAATTTTAGAGTAACATCGCTAACTTTATCGAACAATAGTGATTATAGAGAAACATATACTCAAGATTTCGATAATGATAATTATTGTGCTACATATATGCAGAGTATAATGAGAAATATGGGTTATTTGGATAAAAACCTTAATTGTGGTATAACTCTTGAAGATTTTCAAAGTAAATATCCATTCTTCACATTTGTTTTGGCACCTGATTTTGATTTAGATCAGAGTCAATTACCTTAAAATGGATAACGAAATGGTATTGATAATTTATGATAATCTGTCATGGAGTAAGTTTTTCATGTATTATAAATATTATTGATGTAGTTCTGTTCAGGTCTATCGAATTGGAAAACAAATAATAGGACATAATTTTTAGGGGTATTTTCTCTTGATAAAATTCCATATTTACGTGATAATCAAGCCATAATCGTCAATACTCAATCGTCTTATCTCGGCGGAGAACATTGGTTAGCAATATATATGAAACCTAGCAAGATATCTGTATTTTATCCTATGGGTTTCTATTATCCGACTTTAATGGTTTCGAAACTGCAAACAATGGGTAAACCTATTGTGTATAATAAAATTATGTATCAAAAACCCTGGACATTAACATGTGGTCAACATTGTTTAGCTTGGTTATTATCCAAGCGATTTGATGTTTAATAAATGTTTTATTATTATTCTTATGTTTTATAATTATTTTTATTATAATTAATATTATTATTATTATTAATATTATTATTATTATTAATATTATTTTGTGTTTAATTAATATTTAATTAATGGTCACAAAGACAGTGCATGATAAGTGCGTGATCACAAAGACAGTGCATGATAAGTGCATGATCACCAAGACAGTGCATGATAAGTGCGTGATCATCACATGATAAGTGCGTGACTAGTAACACATTCATACATAAAACTGTATGTGAATTACAAAGAAAACATGGCTACACGGTATAGACTGCATGTGTTTTAAAAAGAAAACATTCCTAATAATCTCTCACCTTTATGTGTGTATTGCTTAAATATGATTGGCTAAATCCTGAAAATATTATTCTCTTTATAAACATTGACAATTTTCAAATTTGTCACAATGTATTCAAAAATTTACTCGCTCGAAATGCAAAATAATAAAACTATTATTTTAAGAAGTCTTCTAATGAATGAGACGGGTAAATTATTTTTTTTTTATTTTATTTATTATTATTATTATTATTTTAGAGATATTAGAGAATGTTTCAAATGATGAAATTATTTTAATCGAGGATTCAGATGAGGATATCAGTAAATTTATTTATTAAATTAATAAATTATTAAATGTTTTTCAGAAATTATTAATGATTCTGAAGCTATCGACGAAATTATTTTAATCGAGGATTCAGATGAGGATATCGGTAAATTTATTTATTAAATTAATAAATTATTAAATGTTTTTCAGAAATTATTAATGATTCTGAAGCTATCGACGAAATTATTTTATTCGAGGATTCAGATGAGGATATCGGTAAATTTATTTATTAAATTACTAAATTATTAAATGTTTTTCAGAAATTATTATTGTTTCTGAAGATGTCGACGAAATTATTGATACGACAGCCACAGTAGATTTCGATGATGAGATTTCGATGTTTGCCACCGTTTCTGAGGAAGATGCCCACATTTCTATGGATGCCCCCGTTTTTGGGGAAGATGAGATTTCTTATGAAAAATGTAAGATTTTCATTATTTTTAAATATTTTTAATATGAAAAACGTTAATAATAATATGTAAAGTATTATAATATAATTTATAATAAGAATATAAATATTTTTAATGAGTAATATATAAGTTAATAATATGTAAAGTATTATAATATAATACTTTAAATATCATTAATTTATAATAAGAATAGAAATATGATTTGAAATAGAAATATGATTTGAAATATTTAATTTATAATAAGAATAGAAATATCTGATTTATTGAATTATAATAATATCGAATTTTACAAATTATTTCATACATTATTACGAAATGTTTATGGAATCGAAATATGTGATTATTTTTATACATTATTTTACGAAATGTTTATGGAATCGAAATATCGGATTTATTGATTTATTTTTATACAATTTTTTTACGAAATGTTTATTATTAATTAAATATGTGATTATTTTTATAGATTATTTTACGAAATGTTTATTATTATTTATATATGTGATTATTGATTTATTTTTTAGTATTAGTATTATTTAAATATGTGATTATTTTATATATTATTTTACGAAATGTTTATGGAATCGAAATATCGGATTTATTGATTTATTTTTATACATTTTTTTTACGAAATGTTTATTATTAATTAAATATGTGATTATTTTTATAGATTATTTTACAAAATGTTTATTATTATTTATATATGTGATTATTGATTTATTTTTTAGTATTAGTATTATTTAAATATGTGATTATTTTATACATTATTTTACGAAATGTTTATGGAATCGAAATATCGGATTTATTGATTTATTTTTATACATTTTTTTTACGAAATGTTTATTATTAATTAAATATGTGATTATTTTTATAGATTATTTTACAAAATGTTTATTATTATTTATATATGTGATTATTGATTTATTTTTTAGTATTAGTATTATTTAAATATGTGATTATTTTATACATTATTTTACGAAATGTTTATGGAATCGAAATATCGGATTTATTGATTTATTTTATAAATTATTTTTATGATATGCTTTATAAATTGAAATATTAATTTCTATTAAAATATTTACATAGTTAATAATTATCATCATTTATATATTATTATTTGATTCATATGATTTAAATAATAATAAACATTTGATAATAATTACATATTTATCAGGTCGATTGTATAAAAACTATTGCCAATCTGGAATTGGTCATAACTCGAAATGCCATACGACTATGAAACGTTACTATGGTCATAAATTCTATGGCATCGACTTTTTTATTTGCCCTAAATGCGATACCGCCCATGACATCGAATATCTAGAGTTTTATAATAAACACTGTAACCATTTAAATCAATTTAAAATTAATAAAAAGACATTATTTCAAATGATTAATGCGAAAAATGTTAATAATAATAATAATAATAATAATAAAAATAATAATAATAATAATAATAATAATAATAATAACACGAATAATACAAATGCTACTAAAAACATAAACAATAATAATAATGTTACTAAAAATACTAAAAAATCTAAAAGACCTGCTGATAAAATCGTGCCGTGTATCCCTGCTAAAATTAAAAAAATAGAAATCATCATTAGTGATGACGAAACTGAAAATAATCAAATAGGGGGTTCGGTAATTAATGAAATAAATGTAAACGATGAACCTGAAATAGAGGTTGACTTAAGGGGATCCCGTAAAAATATTTGATTTGATTTAGAAAATAAAAACCTTGTTCAAATCGCCCTAACAGATAAACTTATAAATAAATTTAAAAATGAAATAAAGAAAATGGGATCTGTAAAAGTCTAGTTTACAGCTCTCATACAATTCGAAAAAGATTGGGAAATAAAAGATAATTTCTTTTCTAATAGTGCGAGTGTCTTCTCCGATAGTTTTCTTGCTGATGGGGTAAGTCGATTAAATGAGAAAATCGAAAAATTCACATATTTAGGAAGTGGGTGGCGCGTAGTTAAGATTCATGAAATCGATTTTATTTTAACAACATATTATCCGATAAGTCGATTAGCTGGACATAGTTTTATCCCTACACCTGAATCTCTAGTAGGTAAAAAGGCTATTGTAAACGTAAAAACACAGATCATTCGTGTTTTATATATAGTGTTTTAGCGCTTTTAAAGCGTGATATAGTTTTAAAGAATAGGGAGTGTGTTTCTTCTTACACTACTTTTATGGATGAATTGAATTACGATCCAATTACTGATTGTCCAATGAAACTCTGTAGCATCCTAAAATTTGAGAAACAATAGTGATTTAAATTTAGCAATCAATGTCTTTGAATATAACATCACCCCTTCTAAACAATTGAATGACATTGATTACGTACCTCACCATCCTTACCTCGTCTTAATTCATCGAACAAACGTTATCGGCGGTAACCCAATTAATCTTTTATTATTACAAGACGGTGATAATTATCATTATAATGCCATTTTTAATTTAAATAAACTGATAAATTGTCATTTTAGTAGTACATGTAACACCAGAATTCATGTAAAATGGTGTCCCCATTGTTTAAACGGTTTTTGGTATGATAAAACCTTTAAGGCACATGTTGATTTGTGCGCTAAAAAATCAAATAGGAACAACCCTATACATGCTCTCTGAAAATAAAAACTTGATATTTAAAAATTATTCTAAAATGATTACCCCGCCATTCGTAATTTATGCGGATTTTGAGGCTGTTTTGCCTAAAGATATAAACCATCACCAAATACACATGCCGATATCAGCAGGCTTATTATTAATAAATAATTATACAAACACAATACAATATTTTAATTTTATAGGCTTGGAATGTGTTTTGGAATTTTTAAAGAAAGTAGAGGAAATTGCTGTCACAATTGTCCTACCGTATTATGAAAATCATGGTAAAAACCTATGAATAATCTTACTTCTAATGAGGAACAGCAGTTCATCGAATGTAGAACTTGCTATCTTTGTAAAAAACCTATTAGAAATAAGGTTAAGGACCATGATCATTTTACAGGTCACAACAAAATTGCACTACAATGTTAGACTATATGTTAACTTACCTAAAATTAGACGTATTCCTCCTTGCAGACTATTTTCAGCAATTTCGCGCAAAAGCAATTGCTTACAATGGTTTAGAACCTCTGAATTTTTATGGAATTCCTGGTATGTCATGGGCGTCCGCTCTCATGACATTAAAGAAACCCATAGAACCTCTGCAGGACATGGAAATGTTTAATTTTTATGAGGGTGGAATACGGGGTGGGTTAACATTTATTAACAAACATTATGTTGCAATTTCTGAAGATACAGAACTCTTGTATATTGATATTAATAATTTATATGGTTGGGCACTTAGCCAAAACCTTCCGTATGGTGATTTTGTTTGGGTGCATGATAATCTGAATGATGTGCTGAGTGAATGTGTGAATGCAAATATTGAATTCCTTCCGTATGGCTATACAATGGAAGTTGACATCAATATCCCTGAGCGTGTGCATCAGTATTTGAATGACTTTCCGCTTGCTCCGGAAAAAATGTGTCCGCCCAATTCAAAAGTTGAGAAGTTAATGCTCACGCATTACAGTAAGAAGAACCACATTGTTCACTGGAGACTTCTCAAGCTGTATATAGAATTGGGTGCGGAAGTTGAGTGTGTTCATAGAGCAATTAAATTTAAGCAATCACCTATTTTTAGAGATTATTTACAGAGAAACACAGATTTACGCTTAAACTCAAAGTGCGAGCTTCATAGAGATTTATATAAATTATTTAATAATAGTCTATATGGGAAGTCGGTTGAGAATTTGAAAAAACGGATGAATTTGAGGCTATGCAATTCAGCTGAAAAGATGATTGTATATGATTCAAAACAGACCTTCAAAAAGTCCATTAAAATAGTGGATGATTTGATTGCTGCTCATCTGAACAAAGACTCTATATGTTTAGACAGGCCCAGCTATATCGGCCAATCAGTGCTAGACCTGTCTAAGCTGGGATGTACCAATTACAATATAATGAACCGAATTTAAGTGTGATATTAATATCGTTGCCGGCGACACTGATTCGTTTTTCCTTGAGGTTAAGCACTGTAAGCTTGACATTCTTTTGCCGGGTAAATATAAGAGACAACCTTTTAGATACCTCAAATTACGACCCGGCACATCCCTTATACTCGAGGAAATTAGATTCTGTGATAGGAAAATTTAAAGATAGAAGTTAAGGTCTCAGGTATAAGGAATATATAAGGTATATGATACAATGAGGGCTAAGGGGGTGAAGTTGTTGGGGACTGACATCAAACATCATCGTATTTAGATTGCTACAATAAGAACGTAGTATTCACAGTGCCTCAAAGTAGAATACATTTAGAAACAGTAAAATCGATTTGAATAATAACGATGATAAGCGATTATGGGTGGGGAAAAATACCAGTATCGCATTTGGGCATTATTTTGGGGTTGATGCAATAGATAGTGACCAAGTAATAGTTAATTTCTTGGATGAGCCGCTTTTCAGTGGTTCGAGACCCAGTTTTGATGACTCTACAGAAATCAGCGATAATGAAGATTATTGGCAGCTTTTCGATGATTTAAGTTTTAACGAAGATAACATTGATATTGATGACGTGTTGTTATCTGATTAAATTAATAAATATTTTTTTAAAAAGCAGTTTTTGTTAATTTATTTGGAAAATTATTTATTTGGAAAACTTGTAATAGTTTTCATTTTTATTATGAAAATTTTATATGAAATTTTTTATAATTTATTTGTTATAATTTTCATTTTTATAATATTCTTATTATATTTTCATGCCAAAATCCCAGCGTGAAGAAACGATAAATATAACTTTATATATGTTTTACGTGTAAAAATATTTTAATGTATTTATTATTAATAATTCATTGTTTTTATGTAGTTGTTTTATTATATATATATATATATATATATATATATATATATATATATATATATATATTAATATTATTAATAAAAAGTTATAATCCTAATAATAATAGAATAGTAAAAAGTAATAATAATAATAATAATAGAATAATAAAAAGTAACAATAATAAAAATAAAAAAAGTTTTTATAAGTAATAATAATTTTAATAAGTAATAATAATAATAAGAATAATAATAATAATATTTATAAGTAATAATAATAATATTAATAATAAGTAATAATCATATTAATAATTAATAATAAAAAGTAACAAAAATAATATGAATAATAAGTTATAAATTTTTAAAATATATACTAATTATAAAAATAATTAGTAAATTAAATTTTAAAAATGTTTAAAAATACTATGACCTTGAGAAAATTTGAATGACCTTGAGAAATTATGATGAGTAATCCAATGACCTCGACATACTTTTGAATGACTTTGAGAAAATTTATGAGTCATCCAATGACTTTGAGTGAGTCATGATCTTTGTTTAAATGACCTTGAGATATTATGAGGAGTCATCCAATGACCTTGAATGAGTCATGGTCTTTGTTTGAATGACCTTGAAATTTTTTTTAATGAATCATTGTCTTTGTTCTACAAAATTTCTAATTTTAAACTTAGGAAAAAAATTTTCCCGGGGGGAAGGGGTATGTGAGCCAGCGGGCCGGTGAGCTAGCGGGCCACAATCACACTACTTATGTAATATCATAAAAGTTTCTTTTTGCTCTTTGTGTATGCCAATTTCCTCAATGTTTTATTTCATAAAATGTGAATTATTTCCACCTAAAATGAAAAAGTTTGCTTTTAAAATATTTTTAAAAATGTTTTATTTGGATTTAGCTATATTTGAATATTGACAAATTATATTTTAAAATGTTTCAAAATTTGTTAATATCTTTTCGTTTATTGAAAACATTTGTGAGAAGGAAAGGTAAATAAGAGAAGAAACAATAAAAAGACTTGTTGAATTTTATTTTGTGAGCTATAAGAATAATTTTAGATGAAATAATTCATATTTTATGAAAAAACATGAATAAAGAATTAAATTGCTCGTTATGACAGAAAAAAGAATTTTCCCTATTTTCAACAAAACCGACTCAAATGAATCTACACCATATAAAATAAAATATTACAATTCAGACCAGATTTCGAATTTATCATTAATATGTGTAATGAATTGTTTAAATGAGCTGAATTGCGCCGTAGAATGAATCATTTGATAAGAATAAAAATTTTGATTAAAATAAAAATACATTTTCTTTAATTAATACTTTCCTGAAGGGTGCAAATGTATTTCCGCTCTCATGTTGCATAATTAAAACAAATAATTTCATTACAAAAGTAATAAAATCCAAATGTATTAAATTTCAAATAAATGATTGAGATGAGTAATAAAAAAAATATTAAAAAGTTATAAAAGCGTGGGGCCAAATAATTATAATAATTTCATTACATAAGTAATACAAACCAAGTTTTATAAATTTCAAATATAAATAATTGAAATAATATCTGCTTAGTAAATGATTGAAATGAATAAACTTTTAGTTATAAAATCGTGGGGCCCTCTGTGAAATTGTAGTTGGCTGCTCCACACAAGTTTGTTACGCATTTTACAACAAATATAAAAGCTGCTCACTCACAGCTCATATTCAGACATGCAATTAATATTTGTTTTAATCGGTTTAGTGGCAATCGTTCCGTTGATTTGCAACGGCAAAAATGTTGAAAAGGTAGAAAAGAAAGTGGAACTTTTGAGTAAGATTTTTCCTTCATTCAATACTTTGATTATGTTCAAATGATAGATGAGTTCGAAGACTTGAAAGAAGAAGGAGTCAAAATAACCTGTCCAGCACTCGAAAAGAAATATTGTGCTAGAACGGGAAAAAAAGCTTGCCTTATTTGCACTACAAAATATAAAGTGGAAGGTAATCACTGCACTTTCAGCGGAAATACGTGCCGCGCCCCATAGACAATTGAATTTTTTGTTGTATTTCATGATAATAAATTGTTTTACTGAATCCAATTTTATATTTTATTTCGAATAATCCAGATGTGTGATTTAGTGTTGCCATATTAAAAGAATTTTTTAGTTGACCAGCTAGGATGTCTTTTTCATTGCTTTACTATGACATTCTAAACACTTAAAAAAGGTTTTCGGAATAAATCTTTTGATTTTTACGAAAGAAATGAATATCAATGAAGCAAAAAATGTCCTGTTATGAATACAATACGACCTTAGAAGTCTCTGGCGTTTTATTATATTTTAAATTAAATTTTTAAAGAAATTAATCAATTTTTTCATGATTTTTCACTTATTATTGGAGGGTAATAACACCAAAACACAATCATCGCGAATAAAATTAAAATATTGTTTACTATTTGTGTAGTTAATAATTAATAGTAGACCTGCTGCTATCGGCATGTGTTTTTGATGATGCCTTATATCCAGTAGTAAAATTGACTCAAAATCCGCATAAATTACGAATGGCGGGGTATTAGTTTTTGCATAATTAGAAAATTTTAAATATTTATTTTAATGCAACTTATAAACCTGTGTCAATGACAGGTTTTAATCTAAAGCCATTAAGACAATGCGGACACCAATGTACAGAGATTTGGATATTGCAAGATGTAGTCGCATGACAGTTCATTAATTTATCCAAATCAAAACAACCGTATAGTGATAATTATCGCCGTCTTCCTAAAGGAGTAAATCAGTAGGTGTACAGTCAGTTACCTTGGAGCGGTGAATTATATCTAAATGTGGATGATGTGGAATATAATTTATTTCATCATTTTAGGAATTTTGGACGGTTTTACTTTATAAGCCAAAATATTTATAGCAAGGTTTAAGTCCTTTTTTTTTCTCTCGAACTTGGTAATATTACAGAGTGTCATAGGACAATCGTCAATGGGTCAAAATTCAATTCCTTCAAATAATTCTCATAAGAAGTAATTTTGTTTCTATGGGTGCGAACTACATTACGTTTTAAAAGGGCTAATATGCTATATATAAAACAATGATAGTCATTGTTTTGGATATTAACTTTAGCCCTTTTGCCAGGTAAAGATCTTGGTGTGGAGATATAACTATGGCCTGCTAGTCTATTTATGGGATAATATTTAGTTAGTATAAAATCAATTTCTTTGATTTTAACAACCCACCATCCACTCCCTAAATATGTGAGACGTTCTATTTTATTATTTAAAGCAGAAAATTATCAGAAAAAAGTTCTGCTTTATTACTAAAAAGTTATCTTTAATTTCACCACCTTTTTCGAAATGGATAAGAATAGTGAATTGTATTTTAACTGACCCCATTTTGTTTATCTCTAATTTTAATTTATTAATTATTTTATCTGTTAGGAAGATTTGAATTAGATTTTCGCGTTCAACATCGAATCTAATACTTTTATGGGTGCCATTTAAATTCAACTTTATTTCAGGTTCATCATCAACATTAATTGAACCCCCTGTTTGATTATTAATTAAACTTTCATCATCATCATAGCTAATGATAATTTCAACTCTTTTAATTTTAGATGGAATACACTGAATATTTGCAACAGGTGGTTTATTATTATTATTATTATTATTATTATTATTATTATTATTATTATTATTATTATTATTATTATTATTATTATTATTATTATTATGTCTCGAGGTATTATTTCGTTTATTATTATTATTATTATTATTATTATCTTTCTAAAAAGAACTTTTTATTTAATGTAAATTGATTAAGTGGGTAGAGTGCCCCTTATAAAACTCTAAATAATTTATGTCTTGTGCAGTCTCACATTTGAAGCATATGAAAAAATTGATGCCAAAGAGTTTATGACCGTAGTATCGCTTCATTTCACCATGACATTTTACCGAATGAAATTTTGAAGTGATGCAATACTTCGGATATAATCGGCCTAATAAAATATATAAAACTTATTATTAAAATTTAATTATTTTAAATCTCGATAAATGATTGTTTTTATATTCATCAATTATTAGTTTTTCAATAAATGTCACAAATTTTAATAAATATTATTATAACTTTTTCGATAAATATAAGTGTTCCATCAATTATTAGTTTTACAATAAATATAACTTTTCACCAATTATTAGTTTTAAAATAAATATAAGTTTTTCAATACAATATAACTTTTTCAATAAATATAAATTTTTCATCAATTATGGAAATTAATTATTAATATTTGTTTTTATTTAATCCATTTGGATTAAATAATAATAAATGTTAATAATAATATTAAAATAATAAAAAATATTAATTTTTAAAATATAACATATTATAAAAATATTAAACTAATAAAAAACTAACAGTTATCGGTATCATCGGTATCATCAATGTGGGTATTTTCAGAAAAAGCATCAACATCCACATCAATATGGGCATCTCCAGAAAAAGCATATTCATCATTAGTAGAAACGGTTGAATATTCAGTAGGGATTTCTTCATCTAAAAATTCATAATAATTTAAAAAACTTCTTGATTAACTTATCACGCACTGTGATCACGTGATGATCATGCAGGGTCTTCGTAAGTCCCACACTTATCATGCAATGGCTTTGTTAAAAATAATTAAATATTAATTAAACACATAATGATAATACAACACATAATAATAATAATAAAACATAAAAAACCATTAATACATTTATTAAACATCAAATCGCTTGAATAATAACCAAGCTAAACAATGTTGACCACATGTTAATGTCCAGGGTTTTTGATACATAGTTTTATTATACACAATAGGTTTACCCATTGTTTGCAGTTTCGAAACCATTAAAGCCGGATAATTGAAACCCATAGGATCGAATACAGATATCTTGCTAGGTTTCATATATATTGCTAACCAATGTTTTCCACCGAGATGAGACGATTGAGTATTGACGATTATGGCTTGATTATTAAGTAAATATGGAATTTTATCAAGCGGAAAAACCCCTAAATACTCATGTTCTAGTATTTGTTTTCCAAATCGATAGATCTGAACAGAACTACATCAATAATATTAATAATACATATAAAAACTTACTCCATGACAAATTATCATAAATTATCTATACATTTATATCATTCAAACAAACAATGTTTGAAATCTGTTCAAACTAGTAATGTTTGTTCAAACCAACACTGTTCTGTTGGCAGTTATTTGAACCTCATTTTCAAATACTCCATGTATTACAACATGCACCGGTTCAATCGTAGCTTTAGCAAACTTTATATCTAATCGCAAATTTCCATTTTGAGGTAATTGACTCTGATTTAAATCAAAATCGGGTGCCAAAACAAATGTGAAGAATAGATAGTTACTTTTAAAATCTTCAAGAGTTATACCACAATTAAGGTTTTTATCCAAATAACCCATATTTCTCATTATACACTGCATATATGTAGCACAATAATTATCATTATCGAAATCTTGAGTATATGTTTCTCTATAATCGCTATTTTCGATAAAGTTACTGATGTTACATCAAAATCACTAAAAATTGAGCTCAATGATTGGTATGATACATTATATTGAGATCACTTTGAAATGTTACCAATATAAAGTTGGGCATTCTTCTATCTCCAAATATTTGTTCTTTATAGAAAGAAGCTGCATCTTTAGCAATAGCAAATTGAACAATTTTCTTTGTTTTCAATGGATATATGCTTAGAAATAAGCCCTATTTGATGACCTGCTAATACAGAAGGAACAACACAAACTCTTCTCACCAATAATTGGCTCTGTGGTAGCACTTGTTAGTGATAATGCAGAATCAGATCTTTTCAATCTAATGTGTACATTAACACCTGGAAGTAAATATTTCGGTTGATCCATAAAATCGAGTTGTAATGATGAGCACATGGTAAATAATTTCGATCCTTTAATCCACTTTTTTCTATCGTCATCACTACCATAACCCATAGGAGTTAAACATATATTTTTAGTATCGCTATTGTAATTTATAATAGTTTCTATTAGAGCTTTGTGAATATATGTAGTGTATGAAACAAGAAATTGTTTGGTAATACATCACAAGGTTTACCCAAGGGTTTTCTATCTTTATCTACAAATTTGATCTGAACAGTTAACAATGTATCATTCAAATCTAGAGATTCAGTTTTGAAACCGTTAATATATAAAATTCAATATCTGTTCTACTATTTATAATAGAATTCATCAGGAGTACTTCTTCAAAAGCACCCATTTCAATTACTGCTTGAGGAGATGGTCTATCAAATAAACACAATTCAGATTTATTGCAAATCATTTTTGAAATATAGTTCCATGTTCTTTCATTCGTTTGTTTATATGTTTATGATGTTTTTTACGTTTTTGAGCTGGTGTTGGTGTCGGTGCCTGTTTTTTATACTTTCCTGCAACAACCGTTAGAAGTGTCTCTAACTCAGATAATGCATTTGATTTCAGAGATGGTAACATTTTCTGTTCATTTATTATCACATCTTTAACAGTTTTCATACCAAAACTACCGATGCGTTTAAGAATTGGAAGTTCAAATCTACCAATTGTTCTCAAACATCCATATCCGTACTGTTTACCAATAAAATATGGTAATTCGCTACCACTTTGGCTACCACTATACATACTAATAATATCGTTATTGGCCATCTAATTTACGAAAATGTAATGTCAAATGAGTTTTTGTATCTTGACTAAATTCAATAAATTTACCACTATCATCACGAATATTTATTTCTATATTGTTTATACATGATGTTGATACCGGTAAGTAAATGGGATTATCGATATTTATATTGACAACTTCATTCTGATCATGTTTATCAACCTAAACCAGGTTTGCCATATTTCAAAAATATCATGCCGGGAGTAAAGAAAAGTTTTAAATTCAAGTGTTAAGTGATGCCAATTGCTGGGAAAACCTAATTTAGAAAACGGTAACAGATCTCGATGGGTTTTGCTATACATATCAGGAGTCCGGAAATATACTTTTTTTAACGAGAGACTCCCGACCAAATCGGGAGGTCTGACAACCCTGACCCAAACAAATTTCTATAGAGGAACCAAAGAATGTTTGCTTATCTAATCCCAATGTATTAGCCAAATATTTATTAAATGTAACCTCACAAATGTTATTATTCAGACTGAATTTACATAATCCATCTTTAACAATTTCAATAGTTTTCAATATATGTAACAATTGAATGAAATTTATTAATATAACTCTTCAAGAGAGTTTCAATATATAAATCATTAGTAAATGTAAATGTATCTTCTACCGCATTCATATATGAAACAGATATTTTGATGTGTTCATTCACAGGAATGACATCAATGAAAGGTCATTCAAATTGCTCAAGGTCATTTAAACAAATACCATGACTCATCAAAAAAAATCAGGGTCATTTAATCAAAGACAATGATTCATTAAAGGCCATTGGATGACTCATCAAAAATTTCTCAAGGTCATTTAATGATATGGAACCCGAATAACCATGTAGTGATGTGTGTCATTGCCGCACTACACGATATCGGAAGTATGTAGAATGGGCTTTGAATAAAGCTCTTCGAAAATATTATTATAGTCGAATTATTTTTTTATTATAAAAGTTTTTGTTGTTAATGAATTTGTTTTTTTGTTGAATAAACCATGATAATAATAATAATAATAATAATAATAATAATAATAATAATTATTATAATAATAATAATAATAATAGAATGAAAATTAAAAAATATTAAAACACTACTTATCAAAATAAGTAATAAATTCAAATTATAAATTTTTTAAAAATACTATGACCTTGAGAAAATATGATGACTCATACAGTGACCTTGAGAAATTTTTGATGAGTCACCGTTTTTGTTCAAATGACCTTGAGAAATTTTAACGACATTGATAAAATTTTGAATGACCGAGAGAAATATGATGACTCATTTAATGAACTTGAAAATTTTTAAATGACCTTGGATGAGTCATGGTCTTTGTTTAAATGGCCTTGAAAGATATAATGACTCATCCAATGACCTTGAGAAAATTTTTGATGAGTCATGGTCTTTGGTTAAATGACCTTGAAAATATGATGACTCAGCCAATGACTCTGAAAAATGTTAATGACGTTTAATGAGTCATAGCCTTTGTTTAAATGACCTTGAATAATATGACGAGTCATCAAATGACCTTGAAAAAATTTTAAATGACTTTGAATGAGTCATGGTCTTTTTTTCAATGACCTTGAATGAGTCATTGTCTCAGAAAAAAATTGTACTTTTAGAATTAGAAAAATTTTTAAACCCGGGGGGTATGTGGTCCAGCAGTGACATAACCTTCTACTCCTAATCTGGAAGGTTAGAACATGAGTTTCGAAAATTTTAACCTTTATTACCATTCACTTAATTTTCTCAAAATGCATTATTTTTTAAACATTTTTTTCGAATTGATATTAGTTAATTCTAATTTCAAAAAATCAGGATTTTAAAATTTTATTATTGTTCATAAAAAACTTCATCGAACGAGGCTTTGATGTCAACTTCTATTCATTCTGTCTTAATATCTGTTTGACATCCTGAAATCTACTATCATTAACTGTTTTGACTTTAAATTCTAAATATCTTTATTCCCTATTAAAATTTACCGGAATTTCGAATACTATCATTTGCAATATTAATTTGAATTCTTAATTTTTAATATTTTATCCATGCTGTTTTTTCAAAATCTGATTCACAGCATCAATTTACTCTTATACAATTGGTCATTGTATACATTCATTTCCTCTTTACTATTAGCATTTGAATATACAAATTACAATTATCTTGCCCAATTCAATGCTATTTCTCATGACAATTTATGAACAGTTTTGACTAGACGTAGCACATTATAATGCAGTCATTTGTTATCGTTGTCACCTTCGTTATCAAACATTTATTCAAAATTTTCATACATCATTTTAATATTTGTAAGCCATTTGCATGCTTTTAAAATTATTCATCATTATCATACAGTAAGTAATTTCAGCATTTTTATTAATATCTTCGTTATCAAAACTTTATTCATAATGTTCATACATCTTCATAATGCATTTGTCAGTCATTTTTGTCTTCAAAATTTAACCATGTGTAATTTTTTTATACATCTAATAAGCAACAATAATAAGGGCTATTTATTTAAAAGTAGATAGATAAAACAAATGTTAATTTATGATAAATTTAATTTAAATTTATGTTATTTAATTTTAAAGATAATTTTAATTTAACTTTAAGTAAATTAATCATTAAGAAAATCATTTATCCTCCCGTTATACTTGCACATGAAATCGGGAACATAGTCGATTTAGAGGCACGAGTAATATTAATGAGCATGGATAAATGTTCAATGGAACAACTGATTTTAAAACTTATAAAAACTTCGATAATAAGTGGAAAAGAATGTTAAGTGAAGCTTAGGGGATTATTTATTTTAGGGAACCTCTAAAATGAACGTTCAATCAGCAAATAATTTTAATTTAAAGTTAAATTTTTAAAAATAATTTTAAGTTAAGTTTTGATTTTCAGATTATTTATAAGTTAATTTTGAGTAAAAGTACATTGTGTGTTAATTTTTAATTGGGGTTTAGGAGGGTATCTGGTGGATATATGGCGGGTATTGCTAATAAACTGTAGAAAGATTGGCACAATGTGTGTAAATTGATAGATAAATTAGGACAATATTGGTAAAATTGTGAATAAATTGGTGTTCGAGCTGGGGATAGGATTGGTGAATTGTAGTACAATGGGGTAAAATAGTTTATAAATTGGGTATTCGTTGTGTAAAGAGGTAAAAGGTCGGAAAATTGGTACATTAGTGGTAGCAATTTACGAAGGTACTTGTTGGTAAATTAGGGTTCAGGTGAGTAAATTAGAATTTTGATGGGTGAATAATGATATTGTGTGTTGGAATGCTATCAATCCTTGTCTAGAGGGTTATGTAGAGTTAAAGATATTATAACAGGTATTGTGTGCGTATAGGGTAAGTAAATTGATATGGTGTCTGCATCAAATAGTACAAGATGAGTAGCAGAAATAGAAACCACACTTAAATCAACGGTTGAAAGTCAACAGCAGTCAGATCATCAGATTGTAAATTTAGAAAGAAAATCAAAAATTGAAATAAATAAAGAAAACATTAAAAATGAGAATACAAGAAAACCGTTAAAGCAAGGTGAGCGCAAATTATGAGGAATTTTGTATTGTGATATTCAATATTAATCAAAGAAGAAATTATAATTAAAGATGAAGTCGTATGGGAATAACTCTACATAGTTTTAGAGAAAATACATGATCTGAGTTATTTATGAAAAGATGTAAGTTGGGCAATTATACAAGAAACTAAATAAAAGTAAATTACTAAATTTTGTTTATAAATTGCTAGAAAATCCATCTTGATATCAAAATTAGTTGACTTTTATTCCGATTGCTGTTTCTACATAAAAAAATTTACAAAAAGATTAAGAGCAATGATTTGATCAAGATTTATGGTTATTATATATATATACCACAAAGTTCAGTTCAGCTGTGACAGATAACAAAAACAACTAATTATATTTATTTTAATCTCAAATTACATTCAGTTCTGAAAATCAGCGTTTACCATATCTGAAACATAATAGGTTATAATAATAATAATAATAATAAATAAAAAAATAATAAAAATAATAATAATAATAAAAGAAAACACCAATCCACAAATATATATTATACTACAATATATTTTGATAGCCTCACTGTCATCGTCAGGTAGCTTTGAACATAAAACTATATTAATTTTTTTATTATTTAAAATGCTTTATTCAAACAAATTTCTTCATTTAAATTTAAAAATATTTCTTATTCCAATTATTTTAAAATTTTAATTTAATAAATTTGAAAAAATTTGAAATTTAACAAAATTTCTATAAATTTTGAATAAAATATTTTCAACAACAATAAGAATATTATAAGGAATTTTTTTGTTTTTCACCTCTGATTTCTTTATAAGTGACATAATATTTTCTACATAATTTGACTATGAATACCTTAAATAAATCTGATTCATAGTCAAATTTTATGTCAATAATAATAATAATAATAATAATAATAATAATAATAATAATAATAATAATAATAATAATAATAATAATAATAATAATAATAATAATAATAATAATAATAATAATAATAATAATAATAATAATAATAACAATAATAATAATAATAATAATAATAATAATAATAATAATAATAATAATAATAATAATAATAATAATAATAATTATAATAATAATAATTATAATAATAATAATAATTTGTTTGAAAAACCAATTTAAATCCAAATAATATGAATCGGAGTATGTACGTCGAACATTTTGTAAAACATCAAATAAACTCTAATAATTATTTGAAAAAACTATGATTAGGGAATTATAAGATTGAAATAGTCAGAACAATTTTTGTCAATAAAATCGATTTATTTTATCGACAAAGCTGTGATGTAAAATATAATAAAAAATATGGTTTTTTTTATGGTTTGATTTAATGCTGAATACAATCTAAAATTTATATAAATATATATTTATTTGATGCTTTTTTTCGTTTCAATTTTTATTTTCAAATGGGTATAAACTTTTAAAAAAGAGTAGCAGGACATTATTTGATGTATTACCGGATTATTAAAGCTTTTATGACACGTGTGTAAAGGAGCTTCTTCTTGAATGAATATTAATATTTCCAATCGAGTGAGACTCTCTAAATCTTTATTAAAATATTGTAAATATAAAGAATCATGTCCTGAACGGAATATATTAATAATAAAGATATTTACGAGATATTCTCAAAATTAATTATATTATATTTTATTAATCATCCAGATATAAATTTAATTACCTCGGTCTTCCAGCTATAGCATACATTTTGTCCAATTTCTGCAAATACCAAAGCAATTGTTTAGCATTATTGAATAATAGTTTTGAATCTCTTTTGTCGTACCACTGATTGAAAGAACTTGTTTCATAATCACTCAACGTGCAAATATTTTGAAATAAAATAAAAATAACAAATACTTTCAGAAATCTACTGATATTCATCTAAAATCATTTTTATTATTATTATTATTATTATTATTATTATTATTATTATTATTATTATTATTATCATGGTTTATTCAAAATATTTTAATATTTCTCAACAATGAGTTGATAGCGATGAAAATAATCTATCAAACTAATAATTTCAAATATAAATAAGATTTTTTATAAGAAAGTTGAAATTTTAATTTATTGAAAAAAAATTTATTCATTTTCAAATAAGTCAGAAGCAATAAATTTCTGTGAAAACTAAGATGTAATTAATTTTTCCGATTTTTTGTTTAAATAAAGTCGGAATTCATATTTATAGTCCAAAAGAAAAAGTCATCTTTGACAAATGATTGTGAGATCCATCATTTGAATAATGTTGATAATTAACATGCATGTTTTGACAGAATAGTTTGAACAGAAGTTTTTGAGATATTTATGACAGACCGTGTTATTATTTTAAACAATAATTAAAAAATATTGAAAAAAAATAATATTAATCGCGAAAGGGCATCAAGGTTCTTAGTGAAAATAAATTAAATAATAATAACTCTTAAAAGGCTTTATCAATAACAAATAAAATGTACTAATTGTGAAGGTGAAACAATAATTGTTGGAAATATCAAATTTCTGACGATCTCGCAAAATATTTTGTTACCAAATATCAAAAAATTTGTAAAAATAATGATGAGGATGGTGATAATGATAATAATAATAATACTAATAATTTTAATAATAATAATAATAATAATAATAATAATCAGATAAGTGAAAAATAAAATAATCCCTTGGTACTTTGACATTGAAGATAGCTATTCCACAAGAAACTGAACAGGATCATTTATTAATCGAAACTTTTTCAACAATTTAATAATTTTTCACTTTATATGATATCTAATATATGTTGCTACCAAGGAATCACCGTTTAATAATAATAATAACAATAATAATAATAGTAATAATAATAATAATAATAATAATAATAATAATAAAAATAATTATTATAATTATAATAAAAATAATAATAATAATAATAATAATAATAATAATAATAATAATAATATTAATAATATTAATAATATTAATAATAATAATAATAATAATAATGATTAATAAAAATAATATTTATAATAATAATAATGATAATAATAATAATAATAATAATAATAATAATAATAATAATATTAATAATAATAATAATAATATTTATAATAATAATAATAACAATAAAAATAATAACAATAAGAATAATATGAATATGAATAAAGAATAATAAATATTCATGACTAGACCACTTAATGTCCTTGAACAAGATCCTCACTCGTTCACACGCTTGCTTACAACATCATGATTCGTTTGCAAATTCTATTCATTGCAAACTTTCATATAAATTTCTTTACAAAAATCCTAGTATAGTTTATATTTTTTGGTGTCAACAAATTTCAACAATGTCAACAAATAAACATGTGTAACACAAATAAAAGAAAGATATTAGTAAAGAGAAATTTCATAGAATATGTAGATAAAAATTATCTTTAAAGAGGTGTGAATCAAAGGCCCTCAATTTACTGTATTTCATATACAACATTGAATTTGGTATATGTTAGTTTCAATGAGGAAACCCTAAGCCTCTGAGCATGCAGGAAAAAATAAATTGTTTATGAAATTAGTAAAATTTATTAAAAATTAAATTAAGATTTTTATATAAAAATTTGTTAACTAAAATATTTGAACATCTTAAAATTAAAAAATTTGAATAATTAAATATTAAAAAAAATTAAATTTTAAAAATCGATAAAAAATTTTGAATTTTTTTCTAAGTGTATCAAAAATATAAAAATTTTAAAAAATTAAGGTCTTACTTGTTTTAGAATAAATAAGTAAAAACTAAACCCGAATTTCCATTTATATAGGAAGAATGGTTTACTATTGGACGAGTCACCGTGTTGTATATCAAGTGTTTCTTTTTGGTAAAGGTAGGAAATTTGACAATTTGTCACGTTTTGATTTCAACATTTCTTCGTAGTTAACAAATATAATTATTAATCTTTTTTATTTGATGGAACAGACTCGATTAATTAGTTCATTTATTACGTTTGAAGTGCCTGACTTGTAGATTGTGTATCTTTTCTGAAATTAGTGTTAAACCTTTGAATATTGCGCTTCGGTTTTTCATTGAAAAGGACTCCAGCAGAATGCATTTTCTCACTAATATACAAAGTAATATTTATTTTTACTGTGGTTTAAATTTTTAAACTGTAGGATATATATTATTCGTATTTTTAATAATTTTAATTAATTTTTTTAATTTTTTTAATAATTTTTAATATTTTGAATATTTTTTGTCAAACAACTTGTCTAACAATTCTAGCATGTTTTTCACAGTTTGGAGTGAAAAGTAGTTTACTATTTTAGATTAGTTATTAAAGAATTTTTTTAAAAATTTTATGATTTTTCTACATCTTTGATTTATTGATATTTTTGTTACCATTTCATTTATTTTCATTGCAACTATAAAATCAGTTTTTCAATATGCCATGACGCTTTCAACTTGTTGAATACAGGTCAAATATATTACCCCTATGCCAGTGATTTTCAACCGGTGGTATGTGTAGCCTTAGGGACACGACTGCTGTTGCTTTTATAATAAGGGAAAAACCAAAACAAAAAAGTAAAGATTGTTTCAATTCGATTTTAACCCTAAAAAGCACAAAAAAGCCTACCAGGGTTCGAAATAAATTGCTGATAACTTTAATAATATTTATTCAATTTTTTCCAAAATTTGGTGTACTTTTTTCCTTTTGTTATATAGATATCCACAACATACAAATAGAAATGTTTTAGAAAAGAACAAATATGTCCATATTCCCATTTAGTAAACTTCACCTGGAACATATTTAAGAGAACTGGTCTAACCCTAAATTTTTGAGAGAGGCGTCAGATGAAGAAGATGAAATGTAAAACGAAAATAATCAGTTTGATAACCCAGTCAATAATCAATATATATAGGAAAAAACGGAACTGTTGAATTTTAGTAGGTAGATGCGTGCTACCTGGCGCACCTTTTGGTAACCCCCCCCCTAAACAAAAAAATTACATAAACAAAACAATTATAAAAGTAATGAATAAGAACAAAAACATACATGAAAATATACATTTATTAATTCAATGAACAGTTGGATGTGCTGTTGGATAGACTGTTGAAAATGCTGTTTGATGTACTGTTGGATAGAGAGTTGGATAGGATATTTAATGTGCTGTTGGATGAGCTGTTGGTTAATCATGTGAGAAATTATTATCTTTATTCATTATTAGTCTCTATCATATAATGACCGTATGCCAGACTTACATTCCTTTCCACCCAAATCCTTTTATCATCTTTATTAGTAAAGGCAACCTTTGAAGTTTTAAAACTATAGAGTTAGTGATTGTTTGTATCAATACAAAATTGAGGTACAGAAAAGGTAGAGTTTGTCTCGTAAGAGTCCTTATAAGATTTATGGGTTAACTCTGTTTCGTTCAATGTTACTCCCTTAGCTTTTAGGCATTTCGATTTTCATAACAAACTATAATACTTGGGTCTTAGGAATACCCACTCGTCATAATCTTCTATCTTGCATTCATCCTTAAATTTACCAATGACAGAATCAGGTTTTTTAGAATAAAAGGATGATTAGATGGATAATTAGGAATATCCAAAAGCTTATCCTTTACCATTTCAGTCAAAAGAATATTTAATTTACAATGCTTTATTTCTAGAAAGAATGAAATAGTATCACCAGCAACGATATTGATCTCACAATTAAACTGATGATGATATTTTTCCAAGGCCCTATACTGTAGCTATTACATTCTTAATTTTGATAAATCCAAGACCGTTTGACCAATATAACTAGGTCGATCTAAACATACCAAGTCAGGATTTAACAAGGCAGCAATTAAATCATCAGCAATTTTGATACTTCTTTGAAAGGTTGGTTTGGAAGCATATGTAATCAGCTTGTTTTCTGCATTACATAATCTTAAATTCATTCTTTTTTCAGGTTTTCAACGGTTTTACCGTACAAGCTATTATTTAGGAACTTATATAATTTTTATCTAGTTCGTTTGTACCTTTTGGTCTTAGTTTTGTATTGGTATCAATGCAGTTTTTAAATCTTTCAGCCCTGTTTGCATGTGACCTTATCAAGAATTAAGTACAACTTCAACAACCTCCTATAAATAATATAATTCATTTTTGTGTAATGAGTCAACAACAAATTTTCTACTTTAGATCAGACTGGTTTCATTTTTTCAACAGCAATAGGGAAATCATTCAATTTATCCTGAAGCTCAGAAGAGATTTCAAGATCAACTTCAAGAGTATACCCATAAGACAGTGACTCAAGGTTCAAAGATAAACATTCAAACAAGATATTATCAAAACTGTCAAGTATCCAACTAAACTCTCCACAACGTAAAAATTGACTAAAAGCCCAACTATAAAGATTTTTAATATCTATATAAAGTAACTCTGTTCTTTCATCTGTTTTTACAAAATGCTTATTTACAAAGACCTCCATAAATAGCATCTTCATAAAAATAATTATAAATAATTATTATAAAAATAAATAAATTTCCATTTCTTTCAATAGTTTAATTGGTTTGTCTAAAGTTATTAATGCAGTACTCCAGGACATTCAATCATGGTTTCAAGTGAAAGGATGTTTCAAGATAAAGATTCGTCTTTTTTCTTGCTTTTAACCCAAACTTTGCAAACTTACTTCAGGTCCACTGCTTCAGGTTGAGCGTATTGTTAATTCTCGATCGAAGGAATTAATAAATATTAATGAGCACAAAATGGGTCTTATGATTAAAATAGACATGTCTGAATTTAAAATTTTATTAAAATTTTTTATTAATTATTGGGAACGTGTAATGTTGATAATGTCATTGGATCCAAAAATTAAATGACTTCGAATGTTTTGTATGTTTTTAAATAGTTTAGAATCCAATAATAGTTATATTGAGGTTGTTATAATAATAATAATGGAAATAAAATGAGTGCACTCGAAAAATTGAAGTTGAACAAAAAACATCAAAAATCATTAATATGCAAAACTAATTAAAAATTTATAAAATTTGGAAATTAGTATTCATTGGGAGAAATGGGTGTGGTTGATCAAAAGACTAATTCGGTAATAATAATAAAAATTTAATGAAGGGTCCCTAGGAAAAGTTATACCGAAAATACAAATTAATTAAAGTTACTCAATTGGCTTATGGAAAGCCCGAGCTAATGAAAAACCCGAGCTAATGGGAAACCCAAGAGATGATGAAAACGAAGAGCGAGCAAAGTCTCATGGATTACAATTTTAAAATTAATTTGCCCAGGCGATAGGAAAATAAACAAATAGGCAATTATCCCAAGCAATTTATTATAATCCTGAATAATTGTTGTTGCCCCAATTATTCTTGGTGAGTTGTAAGGTTTCAATGATCCTAAAGATTTGGAACTATAATTGTATAATTATAGATAATTATTCTCAGTATAAAAGGAGAGCGCAAATAAAATGAGTTGCCAGTTAGTCGAAGATAGTATTGTGCAAACGAGTAATAGTGACGAAGTGTTGTTGAACTAGAAAATTATTGAAGCAGTTAAATATAATTATCGTAACACAAAGGTATTTGCCCCTTGGGTAGCCTTACCTAACGATAATCAGTAATTATTAGTGAGAGAAAAGTGCAAATTTAGTGGCAACTTGTATTTGTTATTAAGTGAAATAAAGTCTTTGTGTTGGGTTTGTTTGTTTGTTATCCAAGAGACACGAGGAGTCAGAGAGCAACCAATTTTAACAATAATAAACCAACAGTTACAATAACAAATATAATATATATATATATAAATATATATATATTTTGTTTCGATTAAATAACATTTTTTGGCCATTTCTTTTTTCCATGAGAATTTAAAGTTCAGAAGCAACAAATTTCAATTCTAAGTTTAAAAATGTTAAACAGGAACCTAATTATCTCGAATTTCAATCATGATTCTTCACAGAAAAATCTAATCATCCCAACAACTAATCAAATCAAATTCAAGACTATCAAAGGCGAGATCAGTGTATTCTTTTCGAATAAACCTTGGAAATTTTATCTCGCTCTTTCTATGCTATATTTTTATTGTGGGGTTCTAATTCAGATAACGAGCTCCTAGAGTTTGATTATGTAAAACTGGGATAAGGAAAAATGTTGTTTTTCTTTAAAATTTTAACTTTTAATATTAATTTAATAATGTATTTTAAATAAAATATACTACTGAATGTTTAAATTATTTAAATTTAATTTTTAATATTAATTTATAATTTTTATGGTATTAAATTTATTTTGAGTAAATTATAATTTTTAAAGTTAATTTCAAATGTAATAAAAGTGAATTCAATAAAACAATTTATTAAAACTCAAGGCTAAAACATTACAGAATTTATTTTCTATAAATCCTTGCATGTCTTTTTGTCGAGTACGCATTTTTTATTTTTCGTTATAAAATAAGTCGTGCACCATAGACAATATTTCATTTTTGGTTTGCAAATTCTTTTTGATGTCGGAGGGCAGCGGTGCTTGACATCTTCCTCATTCAGGTTATTGAGGTCGTCTGGAATTTAAAAGTATATTTATATATGACATTCCCCATAGCAATTAGAAAACAATTTTTATTCAATTCTTTTTTACAAATAATGTGAAATAAAAACTTATTTACCTCTACTTTTTCAAAGCCTTCAAATATTTGATTATATAAATTAAGCATTAATAGAGAAAAGAAAGAAAGAATGCAAATTGTTGAAAAATTATTGAAAAACTCTTTTTTTCTTCTAGTTCGTCAAACTCGTTAGTGCGGGAAATCAGCGGTACAATCGCCACCAAACCGATCACAATAAATATCAATTACATGACTAAATGTTGAAGTAAAAGATCAGGTTTTATAAATGTTAAATGCGTGACGGATTTGCATGGCACATACAGAAGTAATCCTACGAAAATAATAACAATCTAAATAATAACAACAACAATTGTTTTCATTTTAAACACTAAAAGTACTTGAAACCAGCGAAACTTTATATAGGCCAATCCAATTTTAATAATTTTATTTCTAGGTCAATTTTGGTCCAGCTCAAATAATAAAATATTTTCAAAAGCAACAAAAACTCAAAATTTTATGTAGGTCAAGCCAATATAGATTTAGTATCTTTACATATATTAATTTCCATTTAACTTCTGCAGACTGTTGCAGAATGGTGCTTCCTGCAACATTCACAGAAAATAACTCCATTCTCATTGGATTCCGCCATATTCATGTCATCTGGATTATCTTTCACAATAATGATTGTTGCTTGAGAAATAGTAAAATCTTCCTCCTACCAGTGTAAACTGCCGATTTTAGCTTCAATAGATTTGACCAGGTTTTCCAAAAAATAAAATTTTGCCTTCACTAATAATTCGGATAGCTCGTTTCTATTATCGAACAATAAAATTTCACAACCTCTCATAAAATTTTAATTAAGATTAAATGCTTTCCGCATCTGTCAATTAAAACCCAGCGGTCTGAATCTTTTTTAACTTCCATTCGGTCACTAAACATTGCACTAAACATACTGTCTGACGCATTTTCTAAAGTTCCAATGGCAGTGTAGAATAAGGAACCGCCAACAAAATTTATATGTTAACCAAAAAAAATATTGGTAAATAAAACTTTTTATAAATAAAAAAATTCGAATCTCTGGGAAAATTTACGCTTATAGGTAAAAAAACAAATTAAGGCCCAAAAATGAAATCTCGCAAATGGTAATAGAAAAGCTTGTTAAAATTGCGTTGTTACCATTCATCAAAAATTGAGAATTATTTAACAAACACGCATTTTCAATAGAATTTTGAATATTGTTTGTATTAGTCTTCAAGAGAAACTATATACATTTGATTAGCGCTATATCGTGATCTTTTATGTAGATTTATGCTCATTTTCTAAGTAATTAAAATAAGCCGAATTTATAATAGAAACATACTGATTACTAAACCTGTTTGTACATTTCAGTAAACTATTACAGCTTTTTTTAATTTCCAAAAGCAGTAGTTATATCAATGAAACTATTCATTAAAATTTATTTTATTGAGAAAGTAATTTAGTAAATCACGACCCAATATTACTGCATGAAAATTGGATATCGGTCAATAGATCTGCCCATATTTGCTTTTGTAATAAAGGTTATTAAATAATAAATTTGTTACAGAAAATTTTTTTTGTAGAATCTATTAAATTATAATTTCGGCATCATATGTTATTAAAAAATAAATGATTAAATGAAATTATAATATTGTAATAAAATTCAAAGAAAAATAAAAATTTTTTAAAAATAATAATAAAATACTAACAATCATTGTTTCCTCCAACTGAGATTTTAATATTGTTTGAATCTAAATTTTAATAGTTAGAATTTGCTAAAAGCATCTTCTAAATTATCCTGAAAACCATTTGCATAAAAGAACTCATATTCCAAAAATTTATTTATGATTCAATATTTAAACAAACTTTCAAACACTGAACCAAACAATTTCAAAACAATATATCAGAGAAATTCAATGTTTAAAATTTTTTATAAAAGTTAATTAAGTACATAAGTTTTTTAAAATTCATTACTAAATTTTACAAACTTATTTTAAATTTACTTAATTATGACTATCTATTTTGAAAATTCATTAATAAATTACAAAAAATATTAATAATTTTAAACATTTTTTCAATAGAAAATTTAATTTAATTTTTTTTAATTATTTAAATACATTTAAAATTACTCTTACAAATCATCCGAAATATTCAATTCTCTTCTGAAAACACCTCACATTGATATTTCTGTATATTATTTAGAATTTTAATTTGGTTTTCATTGTTAAATTTTACGTCATTATTTTGAAATATGTTTCCATGATCTAAAACAGAATTATTACAATATTTTAGCAAAACTTTAAATCGCGCTTGTTTGAAATCCAATATTATAATTTTCTTTTTAGGATAATAAATTTCATCTTGGACATTGAGTATCATAATTCATATAATTCTAAAACATAAATAATAATTTATAAATAAAAATTTAAAATACTTAATATTATAGTTATTTGATGCGTTATGTTGTGGATATCCATTGCTAATGTTGTTTATTTTCTGAAATTAATTAATAATTTAAATTAAAAATTTGAAAAGGATTACTTACAAATTTTGTGTATTGATAAGTTATGACATCAACTAATGTAAGGAGTTCTAAAACTCCTATTTAAAAATAATATAGTTGAAACAACAATTAGTGTTAAATTTGAATATTAAAATTTATGTTAAATTAAATCATATCATATTAAATTATATTAAAGTATTTTAAATTAAATTAATTATATTTGTGACCGATAGCTATATCAATATTAAGAGTTACCACGCCTGAGTTGTTTAAATTTTCAGATTTGGATAGAAGAATTTGAATTTATATTTTGTAAATAAATAATAAATGTTAGAAGAAGATTTAAATTTAATTGCGTCTAACATTTAAAGAAAGGATATTTATTTTTAAAATCTGACATGATAATACCACAATTCATTTTTTTATTAAAAGCCTTTATTTCTAACAATGCTTTGCATATAACTTGTACAATAATTATCATTCGCAAAATCTTGACTATATTTATCACGATAATCATTTCATTTACTTAATGTTAATGACTTGATATTAAAGAGATCAAACACTGAAAACGATTCTGTATAAGATTCACCATATCTTATTCTCTTGGAAAGAAACAACAAAAAACATTGGTAAACGTGTTTCACCAAATATTTGTTGCTTAAAAAAGAAGATCCCACTGTCAATGAAAAATGTACTACTTTCCTGCTTTTCATTGGATAAATTGAATTTATTGTTGCAAGCCCAATTTGATGACCAACTAAAACTTTTTAACCATTAATTTTGCATCTAATAATGATTTTTATGGAATAAATTTTGACTATGTTAAATTTCTTTCAGTATTGGATCATGTTAATTTAACTTGAAAACTAAGAACTGTAATAAATATTTTGGTTGATCAAAGAAATCTAAATTTAGAAGAAAATATACACTGAAAGGTTTTGAATTTGAAATCCATATTGTTGGTTTTTATTTAAATGAAATAATAATAGTCGGTGTCACTGACTCCAAGTGTTCAGTAAAAATCAATTAGACAAATAATCCCCAACGTATATTTATATTTGAAACTTTACTACACAATCTGTCAGTCACTAAATTTCAATTAACGTAATGAGACTGTTTTTTCTGACTATTTGGTAGATCCCGCCGTGGTTATTCGGCTCTATACACTTTATAATAATAATCACTTTGGACAATTCTGATCCACGATTTGATTTGTGTTTGAACTACTGAGTTCCTTTATAATTTTCTTATAATAACTAATTTAAATTCTCAAACTCTAATAATTAACCTAATCTTTCAATCCTTTTCTCAGTTTCTTCGTCACTATCTGAGGCAGAATGCCAGCTGCTTCTGAATCTGAGTTCCTTTATATGGCTTTACAATGGCTTTGATTAATTGTCATCCAACCAAATTGCTTCCGTTTGACAGCTTTTGTCTCGCAGCCTTCTTCATCTTTACGTCGTAGAAAAACATAATTGATTGCCTCACCATGCAACTTCCATATAACAATCTTTTTCCACTGGTCTTCATTAGTCATAATGTCATGGTAATGTTTTCCAAAACCAAGTTTGTTTGTTTTTCCTTTTGTTTACACAACTCTGCTTTTCCTTAATTAATTAATTAATTAGTTAATCAACGATTTTCTGTTTTTGTACATTTTATTGCTTTTCAACCCTTTCCAAACATATTCTGATAAATCCTTTTTTACCATGATATTCAACATCATCTAATCTGTATCTGACTCATTTTTCAAATTTGAATTAGGTGATTTATTGATTTTTTACTGTTTCGCATTCCTTGCCATTCAATTCTAATTACATGAAAATTATAATTCCTTTAAAATAATCTTTAATATAACAACCTTAACATATCTTCCTTTAAAAAGAAATTCGTCCTCGAATTATTTGACTTTGAAATTCATAGTGATCCGACTATACAACTCTTTATAACTTCACTTTAATATTCGATAAAATAAAATTTCTCTGTTTACCACCTAAGTTTCCTCGACGATAAAAGTAACCTGTAAAGACATTGCATTCAATAATTTTAAAATTTCTATATATATACAAATACCAATATACTAAAGTACAGTTTTCGTCCATACAAATAAAATTATTTGAAAGATTATCACTAATTTATAAAATTATTAACTAACTACTTTCAAATTCCTTAATTTTTTCATTAATTTCTGAAATTTTGAAGGTTTTTATGCTTTGCAACTTTTTATCAAAAGCTTGAATACTTATAGTTCTATAGCAAATTTTGACCGTTTTATCATTCTACACAAAATATCAAAAATTAAAATTTTTGTCCAAGATTGTGGCCCTTCATAACATTTTACCTAAGGCTCAGATAACTAAGGTTCTATGACAAAAATTGGTTCCAGTTCTACAACATCAATATTTAAAAATTTTAACCAGGGTTTTGACCTTTTATAACTTTTGATCCAAAGGTCTGACCACCATAGTAATATTGTAAATTTTGCTCAGCTCCTTGAGCACTACAACGTATGTAAAATAAAAATTTTTGAAGGTTTGACCATTTATAAATTTTTATCCAATATCATAAATTTTTGCAATATCATGATTTTATATTCACTTTTTCTATCTCATTGCACTCTACAACAGTGTTTCTCAAACTGTGTTCTGCGAACCCTAGGGTTCGGTGAAAAATTCCATTCAAATTTTAATTTTAATGTAATAAACATTGGAGAAAAACCATAGATTTTTTTTCTGAGAGTTTCAGTTAGAATTTCAATACATTTTTAACCATTAGAAAAATTCGGTGGATTTTACTTTTAATTTCGGTTTACAAATGTAGCTTCTTTTTTTATATATTTTTTCAACGTTTCGTTTCGACAGTAGAGGGATATGAGGACAATGCCCCTTGGATAATTGGCTTGAAAATTGCCCCGTGGATATTTGGCTTGAAAAAATTCTAAAACCCCCCCATAAAAACTTTTTTTAGGGGGATGGGGGGTGTTAATTTTTTAAAATTATTTGTTTTAATGAATAATTTGGATTGTGTTCTGATCTTGTTTATCAATTTACATGTAATAGGTGTAATGCCACATACATTGGAGAGACTTGGCTCAAACTTGATTAAAGAACCTAAAAATATCGAATAAAAAGCCTAAGTATTTTTTCATACTTAAAATCCCATAAAAATAAAATTGGCTCAAATCGCCTGTCGACTAAAAATCATGAATGTTTTATTTTTATTTACTTTAATTATTTGTTTAAGTCAATAATATAATTTATTTATATTTTAATTATATTATTATTAAATTTAATTATTTGTTTTAATCAAGTCAATTATATATTTTTAAATTATTATTAAATTAAATTGTTTGATTTAATGAAGTGAATTAAATAATTATTTATTTTTATATTATTATTTTTATATTATTATTATTATTTTTATTTATTTATTATTATTTTTTAATTTTATTATTATTAACTTTTTTTTTTAAATTGCAAGTCTAATAATAATTTTTCATTATAAAAAATAAATTTTAATCCATACAAATATTTTTATTGACAAGATTAAATAGATTAATTTTTATTTCAAATCAAAAATATCCGAGTAATATGGTTTACGCATTTCGACCAACAATATATGGATTGTTTGGTCACGTTTGAAATCGTGGCAACATGGACATCCATTTGAACATGTTACTCTCATACTATCTATACAAACAATGCAATTTGCAACACATCGGTCACCATTTCCTGAACGTTGTCATAGTGAATCTCGAGAAGTTCTTCAATGTTAATCCCTGTGAAATGATAAATTTTTGTTGCTAGAAACTCTGGTGCGCAATAATCCAACGTATTTTTAATTCTTTGATAAAGTTCCTGAAGTTTCTTTTATACATGTTAATAACGATAAAAATTTTTCAAAGTAATATGTGAAAAAATAAATTAATATGAAATTTTCAAAATAATAATAATAATATTAATATTAATAATAATAATAATAATAATATTAATAATAATAAATTTATCAACAACCAAAGAAAAAGTTAACTTACTTGGTATCAACTTCTGAATACTGATAACCCATACACACTGAACAATCAATTGATTAATAACTGAACAACAATCTCTAGGTATTGTATACAAATGACTGAATACAACTCACTATATACATACTAGGCATTGAATAATTGAGTATCTTATTCATTAAAATTCCATATTTAACTAATATTCACCCTTTGAACATCGATATTCAACCAACTTAACCCAATTAAAAATAAAATTTTCTCTCAATCATTTCCTCTTAAAATACTCGATTATTCACTATACACACACACTCACAATACATATATTACTCTCACGGTACTTGAAATAAATTTTCATATATTTATTGAAAATTATTAGATTTTTAAGTTTCTAAACATCATTGAATAAAGTTAATATATAAAATAATTATCATCTACCACATTACTAGAAATTAAATGATTATCGACCAACAACTAAATAAGTTGAATTTCTAACAAAGATTAAAAAACTACTTGGAAAAGGTACTGATATATACCAATAAAATCTACTAAAAACGCAAATATGTATGTTTAATTGTCGTAAAATATTTGTTTTTGTAAAAATAATATTTATCATTAAATTATGATTAGCATGTGAATAGAATTTGATTAAAGTTGTGAGAAATATTTTAAGATGTTAAATAAAACTGATTAATTTGTAAATAATGTTAGTGCTTTGAAGAAATTTTAAAATAAGACCTTCAGCAAATTGGCAAGAAAATATTAGTTATTGAGTAATACTTATTAAAATGACCAAAATTTTATAAGTTTTGACATATCTTTAATAAAATTTGTTAGTACTTTGAATAAAACATTATAAAAAAATTCAACATAGTAGCAAATTGTAAAGAAAATAGTAATTATCAATTAAAAAATTAATTAACTTAACTAAGTTGTAAAATAATTGAAAAAATTTGTTAGATCATTTTTTAAAATTTTATAAGATTGTAAGGTAATTGTTCTACGTTCTTGTTGAATGAAAATTAATATATGTTATCGACTGATCATAGTATTTAATTGTACAATTTCTCTTCAATCATGGAAATAATCATAAGTATTTAAATTATTCAGTAAATTGTCAATAAACACATAAGTAATCGGTAACATAATTTTTTTAAAATTTTTAAATACTAGTCAATTTTAGTTTTTAATTAAATTACAAATATAATAATAAAATAAAATAAAATAAATACTTGAATACAAATAAATACATGAATCAAACATTTTCTTAGAACATTCATATTTTTTATTCACATTCCAATAATTTCATTAAAATTAACCAAAATCTATTTGATATATTTTGATAACCCTTAAACCAATAAAAATGTATCGATTTCACTAAGTATCCATCCTTTAACATCGATATTCAACCGAATAAATTCCCCTAAAAATATCTAAAATTCACATTATTAAAATTATTATAAAATTTACTGTCAACCAATCATTTCTCTTTAAATGACAATAACCCAAGCTATATTTTTGATAAAAATCACCGACTTATTTCGATATTGAACCCAATAAATTTCTTAAAATCCCTTTAAAATAAAATTCCTCTCTTGACCAATCAATTCCCCTAAAATATAATAAAATTTACTCTCAACCAATCATTTCTCTTTATATGACAATAACCCAGCAATATTTTGGATAAAAATCACCGACTTATTTCAATATTGAACCGAATAAATTTCTTGAAATCCCCTTAATATAAAAATTCCTCTTTTGAACAATCATTTCACATTAAAATAAAATTTACTCTTAACCAATCATTTCTCTTTAAATGACAATATTTCATTATTTTCATAAAAATCACCGACTTATTTCGATATTCACTGGACTAGATTTCTTGAAATCCCCTTAAACGATCATAAATTCATAACTTGACCAATCATTTTCTCCTAAAATAATAAAATTCAACTGAGTCAATCCCGTAAAAATATCAACAAACCTGTTCGTAATCGGTTATTACCACTTAAAAGATTATAAATTATCTTCTTAACCAATCATTTTCCCCCTAAAATATCATAATTTTCCCCTCAACCAATCATTTCTCATCAAATAATATTATTTCTACCCTATTTTCACCCATACATCGATATTCATCCAAATATAAACCTCTAAAAATATTATAAATACACCTCTTAACCAATCATTTCTTTTTAAATGACAATATTTCTTCAATTTTAATTCATTACTTTTCATAAAAATCACTATTTAGATAATATTTACCCATAAAATAACAATATTCAACCGGCTTAATCCCCTTAAAAATATCAACAAATTTGTTCTTAACCAATCATTTTCCTTCAAATGACTTTTTCCCCGTTATATCAATTATATTCATTATTTTCATAAAACCATATCAAATAAAATTCCTATGGAAATCTATATTCAACCGAACAAATCCCTTAAAATAACCTTAAAAATTTATCATTTGGATCATATTTACTGTATGTATTTAACCAATCAAATTCCCTTAAAATTATCGTTTAAAATCTAAATTTTACCAATAAAAAAAATTTTCTTTAAAGTATTACAAAATTGTTATCGATACCCAACATTTTCCATTGAAAATCACAATAATTTGATTCTGGCAACAAAATCTAGCAAATAAAAAATTCGTCAAAAATGACTAAAATTGAATAAAATCTATGTTTCCCACATAAATTAAATTAATAATAATAATATAAAAATAATAATATAAAATAATAATATAAAATTAAATAATTATTTAATTCACTTCATTAAATCAAATAATTTAATTTAATAATAATTTAAAAATATATAATTGACTTGATTAAAACAAATAATTAAATTTAATAATAATATAATTAAAATATAAATAAATAATATTATTGACTTAAACAAATAATTAAATTTAATAATAATATAATTAAAATATAAATAAATAATATTATTGACTTAAACAAATAATTAAAGTAAATAAAAATAAAACATTCATGATTTTTAGTCGACAGGCCATTTGAGCCAATTTTATTTTTATGGGATTTTAAGTATGAAAAAATACTTAGGCTTTTTATTCGATATTTTTAGGTTCTTTAATCAAGTTTGAGCCAATTTTATTCAAAAAATACTACTCAGCACAATCATAGGCGATTTAAGACAATTTTTATTTTTTAGGCTTTTAAATCGAGAGTTTTTTATCATGAATTAAAAATTTTTAAAAACTTTAAATTTGAACATTTAAACAAAAAGTTATTTTAAAAAAAATTTCGTTCATTAAATCAAATAATTAAAAAAAATTTTTTTTCATTCATTAAAACAAATAATTAAAAAAATTAACACCCCCCTCCCCCTAAAAATTTTTTATGGGTCTAGGGATTGTTTCAAGCCAAATATCCACGGGGCATAGTCCTCTTATCCCTTTACTTTCGACTATCTTTTTAAAAAAATTAATTAACTGACTGTTTTGATTTACATTTTTGTGTTGTGCGAGTTTTGTTCATCCAATTTTTTTTGTGCACTTTTTGTCTTTTTGTAATTGGAAGAATTATTATTATTATGTTCTAGAAATATTCAATTAATTTCGCATAGTAAGCTTTCTAAACAACTAGAGGAAAAATAAAAAATAAAAAGATTAATTGAAAGTTGAAATACCCGAAGAAACTTAGAATTCAAATTAAACCATGAAAGAACCAAAAAAGCACCAAAATCAACTCAACCTTATTATAATGTTATCACTTTTTATAAACTGTTCAGGTGTGATTATCTTTTTTTATATTTCATAATAATTGGAAATTTTAAATTTGATATTTATTGATTGTAATTTACACACCATTCACAACATCCATTTTATCATACATTATTATCATTATCGTCATCTGTTACAATTTTATTAATCATATTCGTTTTCATTAAAATTATTCACAATTTGCAGTAATTTATCAGTGATTTACTTCATCGTCGTCTTTCTCATAAAACTTTTATTCAGAATTGTTATCAACATTTTATAATTAATTTATTCTTCATTAGTTTCATATATCATTTAGTCTTTGTCATCAATATTCAATTAAATTTATCTTAATCATCATTATCATTTTCGTTATCAAATTAAATTTATCTTCAAAGATTTTCATTAAAATATATTGCATCTTCATCTAAAAGTATCTAAAATTTGTAAATGGATATTAATTTAAAATGATAATTATAAATTTAACAAAAATGGATAATTTAAACAAAAATTAATTAATGTTAAGTCTAATATAAAATTATTATAATTTTAATCAGTAAATTTAAAGTTATGTTAGTTACTTTTATTTTATAAGCTAGTTTAAAATTTTGACTTAAAGTAATAAGTTTTGACATAAATTCAATTTATATGTTAATTTTTGGTTTTAAGTAATAAGTTAGTTTATAAGTACATTGGGTATAAATTGGGATTTGGATTCGTATCAAGTGGGTATTAGTGGTAAATTGTGGTACTAATATATAAATTTGGTTAGGTGTAGTAAATTTGTACAATTTGGGTACAATGTGCGTAAAATGGTGGGTATTAGGTTCGGGTGAGTAATAGATGGGTAAATTAGTATAATTTGGATAAAATGGTGGGTAACTGTAACTCACTGTATACTGATGTTAATATTATTATTACTTTTAGAATTTAGGCACTTAATTGCATGGAAACAATTATCTTTAGCCTGATATATTCTACATTTAGTATGAGTTAAATCTATAGAAAATTCCATGGCGTGGATTGGTGTAATTTTAGACTATTCTATCAATGCCTGCTACTCAAAATTTAATGAATGAAAAATGAGAAATATATACGCTTCCTCACAATTGAGTGCGAGCAATTTCATTTGTCAATTTTATCTTGATTATTAATTTTAGACTACGTAGGCACTCAAAGTGTCATCGAATAAAATTGACGCCCAGTGCAGAAAATCAATAATGAAATTTTAAAACTATGACACCTTGCCTCAATTAAAAAGTCATTCTGTTTTTAGTTCTTAGAACTTTCTTTGTACAATTTTGAAATTTTCTTAGTATTTTACATAAAGCTCCTTCTTATTGATTATCTCAATATATTTCATACTTAACTGAATTTGTAGTTGAATTAGTTTTTTCTTTAGCTTATAAAGGTTGTCGTCTTTTCTGTCCAGCTCGAGAATTTTGTTTTTTATTGATTTAATTAATCAAGTTGTTTTCAAAATAACGTCTTTCAAGGACAGTCCGCCGATTTAAATATATTTTATTCATTTGCTATCTGCTAATATCTATTTCACAAGACAAATATTGATTTTTCGATTTTTCACATACGATTAATTTTTCTGAGTTTTATCAAATTTCAGATTTGTGCATTTAATTGTCTTTTTCCGCCGGTGATGCAAGCTGAGAAAATAGAACACAGTAAAAGGGAAAATTTTAGTTTCATCTCTGTTTGGAAAATCTTTTATAAATTTAGTTGGAAATGCTAATATCGCCATTTTTATAAAATATAGCCTTTTTGAAACTCGACGGATTCAAATGAAAAGCGGAAAACCTTCATAAATGCCAAGATAACCATGAAGCAGCATTAGGCTCGGTGGATACCATTTTACAATGAATAAAAACAAAGAATAATAACCACCTGAATAAATGTTTATATTTTTGTATGAATTCAAACAAAATATATATATTTGTTTCTTTGATCAGCCACAATTCATGATTGATGTGAAAGGAATTGTTATTATTTTTGTTATTTTGTTTGCATATTATTTGGATTGTTGGTGCTGTTAGTTAATTGTTTGTGGCCTTTCCACGCAAATTTGTCACGCTTTCGCAACTATATAAGATCTGATCATTATGGTTGATATCTATCAATGAAGTTGATATTTGTTTTGATCTGTCTGGTCTTGACTTGCATCGCAAATGGGATTGGCACTATGCAAAACCTTGAAGTTAAAATGGGCTCGGGTAAATTATATTATTTATTTTATATTATTGTATAGTGAATTATTTTTCCTACTTGTTTAGTTGAATAAAAACATATTTAATGAAATGGAAATGATTAATTTTAACATTATAACTAGGAAATTTGTTGGATTCTCTGAAAGAGAATCATAAGAAATTGGCCTGTAGCAGTTACACGAAGAGGTATTGTTTTCCTAAACGAAGGTTGTGTGTAACCTGCTCAACAGTCTACTTTTCAAAGAACAGAAGATGTTACTTCAAGGGCCATCGATGTGTTCGGTCTAAATAAATTTAATTCCTTACAATAGTGGACTTTGATACAAATAATAAATCTTGATTTATTAAAGTTTTTTTTGTTAATAATATCTCACTCGGATGACTTGAGTTATTCAATTTGTCAATTTTGTTTTAATGAATATAAAGTAAATTAAAAATTTAGTTCAATAATAAATAATTAAATATTACAATTATTTGATTCCAAATAGGTTGATCATGTTGATGAAGGATGCCCGACTTGTATTCCATGAACCCCCGGGTTTCTCCGATAAAGTTAGTTTTTAAGCTCGAATTTGAATGCTTATTTAAATTTGAATGTTTAACTGCATGAACTTCTTTAGCAGTTTTTAATCAAATAACTCGTTTTGATTTTTTTATTTTCATCAGAATAATGGTAGGAAATCAGTTGCAGTCTGACTCCATGTGCCTTTAATGAAGCATAAAATAGCACAAATAACTTTTAATTGCTCAATCTAGAATACTGGTTCCCAACCTTTCGAATAACCGTACCCTTTGGTAACAATTCCGAATCTTACATACCCATTAAATCCCATGCAATTTTTTTATTAGATTCTCACAATTTACACACTAACACTACTTTATCCTATTTAAACTATATGTAAATTTTTCCGCAAAATGTATTAAACTAAGACTGCTGAGAGTAAAATTAGTTAATATTTACTGAGAAATTTACATTTAGTTTAAATAGGATAACGTAGTAGTTGTGCAAATTTTAAACAGTGTGGGTACGTAGAACTTTATTTTATAAATAAATTCTATTTTTGCTCCTTGTTGCCAAACGTAGTATTACTTTGCACGCCCTTAAAATATTTTAATATTTTAACTTTTATCAAAGAACAGTATTTGCTAACAGATTTTTGAAAAAACTTTTTTTTAAAAATATATATTTACCATTTTGCTGACTTTGAAAATTTTATATAAAATTTTATAAAATGGTCAAAAAATTAAAAAATTACAAAAAAACATTTTTTGAATACTAGATTCGTCACGATGTAGCAGCAGAGTCTTTGAGACTTTTTTTAATATTTTATTTGTGAAAATGATACCTATTATTGAAAGTGTATATGTGCTGAAGACGACATTTTCATGTAACATTCAGAAGGTTCTTCAATCGCGTTTAAAATTACCCGAAACTTGTGTGTTTTTTAACTTACTAAAACTATTAGTCATTTTGATGTCCATGACTTTTGTATTTCCATCAAAAATTTGTCAAATTCTAAATTAATTATGTCTATCATAGACAAGTCCAGATTTCATGTTTAATGTGAAAACAATATATTTTAACTTCTAAGTCTAAATATTTTGAGGTTCAAAAACAATGTTTCTGTGCAAATCTATGTTATTAAAGTTTTCCAAGTAAAAATACTGGTCATTGTAATGGCCACACTTTTATTACAGTTGCAATATACGTAGAATTTATAAATATTTATAGTTTAAAAATTAAATGAAATTTGTTTAAATATTGTGATTAATTAAGGTTTCCAGATTTTCACCACTGCAAACTGGGACAAAGAATTTTTAAAATAAAAAATAAGACAGCAGGTTAAGTACATTATTAAAAAAATAACTTAAAATTAATAACACAAATAAGGAACTTTAATATAAAAATTGTCATTTCACATTTTAAAAACGAAAATCAAAAATAAATAAATTCTTTAACATAAAAAAACGTAAAATTTCGTACACGTCTGGCAACATTAGATCAATTATAATTATTCAAATCTTAAAACATGCTGTTCAATTCCAATTTTAATATTTCAATCCTAATGCAAAATTCGATTCAAGATAGAAAATCAATACAATATTTTCATTTAACAAGAATCCAAGTCAATGATTCAAGAAACGAATAGAATAGCAGAGTTTCCAGCAGTTATTTAACCCAAAAACTTTTTATTAACATTGAAATTTATTATATTTTATCTTCGCTACTATGGCTTCAGAACAGATGAAGTCCTCTTTTCTAGTGATTATTTATTATCCTTTTATATCTCCATAAACCAAAAACCCATGTTTTTTTTGTTTATTATTTCAAAAGAATTTCACATTTAAGATACGAGATCGTTGGTAAAAATATTAGAATTATAGGCTATTGATAAAAGAAGACTAGAGCTTCAACTCCCGATAAAAAACATTAAACTAAATTCTGAATAAAAATGAATTGAATAGCCTATCGATATAGAAAACATGTAAATATTTTTTAAAGTTGGTCTCAGTATGTTTTTATTGTTAAGTATGGTTTCTGGATATTTTTTTTCAAATGGGGAAATACAGTGTTAATAAAAAAACACTCCCGATTATTAAATAAAGTAATTGAAGTGCCTAAAGTAAATTTATGCTAAGTAAAGTAAATAAGTGTGCCTAAAATAAATAAATTGCTTAAAGTGACTAGATTAAAGCTAAGTTATTAATGTAAGTTGATAGTAGTGACAAGACGGCGCCCTGCCCCTACCCCCGGGAGTGGTTAAATTTTTAAATTTTTTGTTTAAATGAAGTCCAAGTGAATTGTTGAAATTTTTTTATGTTTAAATAAGAAAATAAAATTTTTTTTTAAATTTTTGTTTAAATGCAAAATGCTACTTAAATCAACTAAATTTTTTTTTAAATTTCAGCCTAATGGTCACACTATAGTAAGGTCTATATTTAGTTTCGTTAAATAATAATAATAATAATAATAATAATAATAATAATAATAATAATAATAATAATAATAATAATAATAATAATAATTATAATAAAAATTTACTTAACATGTAAAAATATACAATTCACAACAATACAAAAAAAACCATTAAAAAACAACTAAATAAAAAACCTAATTAATTCACATATAAAAGATTTAAATAAAAATAATACAACTAAAATTGATTAATAATTTTTATTTTATTTAATATTCGTCCGTGAAATGTGGATGAGAAATTTGATCATACATTTCATCCATTGTTGGTATACCCATAACCGTGTCACCCACATAATAATGCCCATAGGCTAAACTTTTATTTTTCTCAGCCCAATACATCTTGTCATCATTATTTGTTAAGGCTATTTTACTATTTTTAATTGTAAATAATTAATGGTTTTTACTTGCTATTCAAGATTGTGCTACTTAAATCATCGAATTATTATGATAACAATTAAGATACGATTGATTTTTTAAATTAGTACTCTTCAATGTTATTCCTTTAGCCTTGTTGCTCTCTATGTCACCCAAAAGACTATAGCATTTAGGCCTTAGGAACACCCATTCCTTATATCGGAGCCCTTTATTCTCATCTTTGAATTTACCAATGACAGAATCTAGAGCTCTTGAATATAATTCATGTGATGTATCATAATTTGATGTATCCAGTAGGTTATCTCTTATCATAGCTGGTAAAAGAATAGCTAATTTACACCCTTTAATTTCTAGAAAAAATGAATCAGTGTCACCTGCAATAATATTGATTTTACAATTAAATTCCCCTCGATAATTTTGTAAATCACTATATTGCAACTGATACATACGTAATTTAGAGAGATCTAGTACAGTTTGGCCAATGTAGCTAGGTCTATCTAAACACACTGTTTCCTTACTTAATAATATTGAAATTAAATCATGGTCAATTTTATAAGTCTTTTTAAATGTTGGTTTAGAGGAATAAGTTATTAATTTACACAATTATTAATTACACAGTCTCAAGTTTATGCGCTTTTTTAAGTTCTCAACTGTCTTTCCATATAAACTATTATTTAAAAGTTTAAAATACGTTTCGTCCAGATTATTTGTTGATACAGCCCTAAGTCGAGTATTCGTATCAATATAATTCTTAAATATTGAAGACTGTTCAAACCTAATGGCATTATAAATTTTAGTTACCTTTACCCCAAGAGAAAGATAAAGTTGGAGAAGTCTCCAATGAACAACATAATTCTTTTTCGGTAAATATGTGAGCATCAACTTCTCTATTTTAGAACCTGGAGCACATAATTTTTCAGCTGCGACCGGAAAATCATTCAGTTTATCGTGAATAGATGTTGGTATATCTAAATCAACTTCTACGATATATCCATATGGAAGTGTATCTAGATCGTTCGATTCACAGTCCTTTAATAAATTATTTAAATCAATGTGATCTATAACCCAAGATATAATTCACTTCTAGATAGTTTTTGGCTAAGAGCCCAACCATATAAATTAATATTGTCAATGTATAAAAGTTCAGTATTCTCATTTGTTTTAACATAATGTTTGTTTACAAATGTCAAACCCCCTCGTATACCACCCTCAAAGAAATTATACATTTCCATGTCTTGGATCAATTCGATGGGTTCATCTAAAGTTATCAGAGCTGAATACCAACACATACCAGGAATGCCTAAAAAATTCAGTGGTTCAAGACGATTATGTGCTAAAGATCTAGTTCGAAACTGTTGGAAAAAGTCAGCTAGAAGAAAAACTTAAAGTTTAAGATATATCATCATATAATCACAAATGCTATTACAGTTGGTTTCCCTCCATATAACTTCAGCCATAGAATATTCATTCTTAGAAACACCATCCAAAATTGGTGGTAATTGGAGAGTTGAATGAAAAACTTCCAAACTAATGGCAATATCATAAGGGAAAATTCCTTTACTATTAACAATGGTTCCCCTAAATTCTGATTTTGTTATTGGTAAATCACGTAAATTTTTAACCGCATCCTTTAAAGAACTATTTATGAATTGGCATGAATCAATAAATATAACTTTTAAACTACCTATTTTAGCAGATAAGGTAAGAAATTTTTCAGACGTAGTTTGAATACATGATATTTTCCCGGATTATTATCCTCAAACTTTGATATGTTACAGAGACGCATCGGTAATTCAGAATTATTATAGACAAGATTAGAAAGATTATAATTAGAAATAATATTTCTATGCCTTCTATCTACTTCATCATATTTCAAAATCGCTAGAACGCTATAAATGAAACATAAATTATCTGTATTTTCAATATTAACCAAACAACGTTTATTTAGTAACGATTGAAGAGTTGTAAGAGAACCCCTACCACTTAAGCAACTTAGTTGGGAATATTTGGTAATAACGAAATGAATTTCTTTTATTTTATTAATTACCCAATTACTACCTTTTTCGTTTATTAAAATTATTTTTTCATTAAGAAAAGCAATACCTTCATCTAAAAAGGTATCGCTCATTGGTCTTGCAGAATTTGAAGTAACGAAAGATTGAATTCATCATCCTTTTCAAATTCAACATCTATATAAAATTGTATCTTTACAGAACCCATTTCTGAAACAACATTATTTAATTTATTAAACAAAGGAATAGGTATAGATAAGGATATAAAATTTAAATTTTCGACAACCATTTTAACTATAGCATATGATTTACGTAAATCATAATTAACAACAGCATCAGTTGATCCTCATGTTGAATAGAATTATTAATTATTTCGGAATCAGAATCAGAGAGAGGTATTATTTCTACATCATTGCTAGGGACCACGTCTTTGTTTTCAAAATCAGAAATTATTTCAACAGCATTAAGTGATCCTCCATGTTGATTAGAATTAGTAATTATTTCAGAATCAGAATCAGAGAGAGTTATTATTTCAATATTATTTAAATTTTTAAGTTTAGAAGACGTGTGTTAGTAGTGACATATGAGGACTATGCCCCGTGGATATTTGACTTGAAAAAATCCCGAGACCCCCCTTCCCCCCTAAATTTTTTTTAGGGAGAGGGGGGGCTTTAAAATTTTTTTTAAAAATTATTTGTTTTAATGAACGAATTTTTTTTTAAATAATTTTTTGTTTAAATGTTCAAATTTAAAATTTTTAAAAATGTTTAATTCATGATAAAAAAAGTCTAAATATTTTTTCTCGATTAAAAAGCCTAAAAAATAAAAATTGGCTTAAATAGCCTATGATTGATCGTACTGATGATTATTTTCGAATAAAATTGGTTCAAACCCGATTAAAGAACCTAAAAATATCATATAAAAGCCTAAGTATTTTTACCCATAAAAAATGGCTCAAATCGCCTGTCAACTAAAAAGCCTAAATATATTTGCTAGATTAAAAATCATTATTATTTTTATTTACTTTAATTATTTGTTCAAGTCAATAATATTATTTATTTATATTTTAATTATATTTTAATTTACTTTAATTGTTTGTTTAAGTCAATAATATTATTTATTTATATTTTAATTATATTATTATTAAATTCAATTGTTTGTTTTAATCAAGTCAATTATTTATTTTTAAATTATTATTAAATAAAATTGTTTGTTTTAATGAAGTGAACTAAATAATTATTTTTTATTTTCATTTAATTATTTATTTAATATTATTATTTTTATTTAATTAATTATTTATTTTATTAATTTAATTTTTTAATAAATAAATATTTATAAAATATATTCAATTCACTTTTAATTAATTTAAAATTTTAAAATTTTCACTTATATTCTAATTTTTAAAAAATTAATGTAATTTAAAATTTTCAATTATTTTACTAATATTAAAAAACAAACATGATTTAACATACGTAAACTATTTAAAAACATTCAAAACATTCGTAGTCACAGCACTTTGCACATTAATCTTTGGGTCCAATGACCTTATCAGCAATGCTTCACATATCACGCGTTCCCAATAATTATTAAAACTTCTCAACAAAATTCTAAAATCAGACATTCCTATTTCATTTTTCCAGCCTCTATTGTGTTCACTAATATTGGTCAAACCCTTCAATCGACAATGCTCTAGAACTCGAGTACAGAGATGACGGGAAGTCTCTCCAATGTATGTGGCATTACACCCATTACATGTAAATTGATAAACGAGATCAGAACACAATCCAAGCGGAGTTTTTGATTTATTAATAAACATATTGCGTACCTTACACGAATTAGAGACGATCTTATATTCTAAATTTCCCATCTGTTTACTTAACTTCCTTTTATAATTTGAAAAGCCTTCAGAATACGTCAATACTAACACATATTTAGGCTCAATTTTTTTAAATCCATTTTTACCATAACCCAGACCAACACTCAATTCACACCTATCCGACAAATTACACTCAGACTTTCCAAAACATGAATCCTTAGGATTTTTAATCAATTTATCAACAGTCTCTTTTATCATCACAAATAAAAATGATTTAGAATATCCATTCTTTATCATCAACTCCACCAATTTATCAACAATTTTTACCGAATTAGCAAAAGTAGGAGATAAAGACCATGAACGATAAATCAATCCTTTTACCTTTACTTTAATACATGATTTACCTTTTGACATTTTTTAATACTTAATAAAAAATAATACTAACTTAAAAACATAAAAATTATAAACATCAACAAAAACATACAAAAACAAAGAATAATTTTGAATAATTTATTCATTCAAAGTTCTTCATAATCGTCATATTCTTCATTAAATTTCGAAAATTCTTCTGGACTGTTACCTAAAACCACATCACCTCCCCTATAATGACCATATGCTACACTTATATTTTTCCCCACCCAAACCCTTTTATCATTCTTATTTGTTAATGCAGTTTTACTGTTTTTAATTGTAAATAATTGATGATTTTTACTAGTAATACGAGTTTGTGGTACAGAAAAAAATAAGTTTTTGTTATAACAACCTAGGTATGACTTATGTTTTAAGTCAGTACCCTTCAATGTTATACCCTTAGCTTTGATACTTTCAACTTCAGACAAGAGGCTATAACATTTTGGACGAAGAAACACCCACTCCTTGTATTTAAGTCTTTTATTCTCGTCTTTGAACTTTCCAATGACAGAATCAAGGTTCCTACTATACAAGGGATGTTTTGGGTCATAATTAGAAGTATCGAGGAGATTATCACGAACCATAGCAGATAAAAGAATGTCTAACTTACAATTCTTAATTTTCAGAAAAAAGGAATCGGTGTCCCCAGCAACTATATTAATTTCACAAGTGAATTCGTTTCGATATTTTTCTAACTCTATATATTGTAATTGATACATACTAAATTTAGATAAATCGAGTACAGTTTGTCCAATGTAACTCAGTCGATCTAAACACACCGATTCCTTATTTAATAACACAGAGACCAAATCATTGTCGATTTTAAATGATTTCCGAAAAGTTGGTTTTGAGCAATAATTAATTAATTTGTTTGCAGAATTACATAATCTTAAATTAATTCGTTTTTTTAGATTTTCAACGGTTTTTTCGTAGAGGCTATTATTTAAAAGTTTATAATAGTTTTTATCTAAGTCATTAGTTGATTGCGCTTTATGTTGTGTGTTAGAGTCTATATACTTTTTAAATATTGATTTTTGATTATATTTAATGGCTCTATGTACATGTGTAATTTTAATTTGTAAAGAAACAAAAAGCTGCAAAAGTCTCCAATGAAGAACATAATTCTTCTTTGGATAATGCGTTAGCATTAACTTCTCAACATTAGAACCCGGAGCGCACATCTTTTCAGCAGCTACTGGAAAATCATTAAGTTTATCATGAAGAAATGTTGGGATTTCTAAATCTACTTTAAATGTGACAGCAAATGACAGTGATTCAAGATCCTTATTCAAAAAACTAATTAAATTATTTAATTGATTAGTATCAGTGACCCATTCAGAATGTCCATATGGTAATGGTTGACTTAAAGCCTAACCATAGAGATTATTGATGTCAATGTAAAGCAGTTTGGTGTTGTCATCAGATACTACGTGATGTTTATTAACAAAGGTTAATCCACCATGGATTCCCCCTTCAAAAAAATTATTCAGCTCCATATCAGTGAAAAGTTCAATTGGTTCGTCAAGAGCCATAAGAGCCAATGCCCAAGACATACCGGGAATTCCATAAAAATTAAGTGGTTCCAATCGGATATGAGTTAAGGACTTTGAACGAAATTGCTGAAAAAAGTCAGCCAAAAGAAAAACATCAAGTTTGAAGTAAACCATCATATAATCTAGTAAAGAGTTACAATTGGTTTCTTCCCAAATAGATTGAGCCTTACTATATTCGGTTTCAGTTACATCTTCCCAAATAGGTGGAAGTTCATATGTAGTTTCTAAAACTTCTTGAGAAGTTGTAAAGTTAGAAGGGAAAATACCTTTAGTATCGATAATACTACCTACAAATTCCGAACGAGTTAAAGGAAGAGTGGTCAATGTTTTAACTGCATTACTTAATGAACTATTAATAAATTGACAAGAATCAATAAATTTTACAGTTAATCCACTGATTCTTGCTGACAAAGAAAGAAACTTTTCACTTGTTACAGGAATACAACTTATTTCCCACGTGTTAAAATAACTCATACCATACTTGAGGATATAGTGAAGATCATACCCTCTCAAATTATGAAAAACAACTGGAAATTCAAACCTTATTTGTTGAGAAATATTACATTTAGAACAAGCTGCTCCCAAATATTTTCCAGTAAAGTGATCATGGTTCTTAACCGGTACTGATAAAATCTTATTACACAAATAACAACAAGTTGCCGAAGAAAATGAAAGAATGTCTGAGTCTGTTAATAATATTTTCTTTTTATAATTATTTTGATAAAAGGGTAAAACAGTATTAATTGAAATGTTATTTATTTCTTGTAGAAAATTAACTACGCAATCATCACCCAGGAAACTCTTATAGGATTTTTCACCTGTAAAATTGTTAATTAAAAGTAAACCGGCCGAAATCGGCATATGTATTTGAAAATGTATGTCATCTGAAGGTAAGATAGCCTCAAAATCAGCATAAAGGACGAAAGGAAGAGTAACGGTTTTAGACCAATTCTTAAATTCCAAGTTTTTATTTAAAGGTAAAGTATAAAGAGTTGTGCCTAATTGATGTTTATCACACAACCCTTTATGTTTATTTAATGAAATTATATTGCGAAAACCATTTAGACATCGATGACACCATATACTTTGAACTCTAGTATCAGTAAAAGAATGATTCCTATAATTTAAAAGCCTATCTAATTTAGTAACAGCGATATAATGATAGGAATCAAGGCTTTCTAATAAAATTAAATTAATAGGTTGTCCCCAAACAACTTTAGAACGATGAATTATTTTGACATAAGGGTGTTTGAAAACTTCAGGGTTAGAAAAATCATTAATTAAATTATTTTTATCATACGTAAGGACATTAATGGAAAGATTTGGATTTTTAGCTTCAAATTTTGGAATTTCACAAAGTTTTATAGGTAAATCCGAAGGTGAAAAGTCAAGTTCAGAAGTGTTGTAGTTAAAGGTTTCATTTCTATGATGGTTACTTATATTTTCATGATTTAAAATAGCTAAAATACTGTAAATGAAGCATAAATTATCGGAATTAGCAACATTTACAGTACAATGTTTATTTAATAATGATAATAGTGTTGGAATAAATCCATGACCACTCAGCCGATTTATTTGTGAAAACTTGGTAAGAACAAAATGAATTTCTTTTATTTTATTTATAACCCAGTTACTACCTTTATCATTAATTATAGTTATTTTTTCGTCAAGAAGAGTAGCACCTTCATCTAAAAATGAATCATTCATTATTCTGGCAGAGTTTGAAATGATGAAAGATTGAAATTCTCCATCTTTTTCAAACTCTATATCAATACAAAATTGAATCTTAACAGATCCCATTTGATTGATAACATTATTTAATTTATTAACTGCGTGGGTACTGTAATTAACTTTAAATTTAAATTCGAAACATCCATTCTAACAATGGCATGAGATTTGTTTAAATCGAAGTTAACAATAGGTGATATCGAGCCACCATATTGATTAACAATAACAGAAGGAGTATCAACAGGAAAAACATCAGAAACAACATCTGAATCAGAAATGAGTTTCTATAATTTTAGGAACTTTCGAAGAGCGTGGATTATTATTATTATTTGTTTTTCTTTTCTTTTTTTGTAATATTATTATTAGTATTATTTTTTTTTATTATTATTTTTATTATTATTATTATTAATATTATTATTATCACTCAATGGTAATTTAAAAATATATTTTCTTTTACAGTTAAACTGTGTTAAATGTTCCTTATGGTTTAAATAAAAATCGGTATAATTCATTTTATGTGTGGTTTTACATGTGGGACAAATTTAATAGGTGATGTGGTTATAGATATGAGAATAATAATTCTCCATAATTGTATCACAATTTCCATCGTGTTGTGGAGAATTGCAAAAATTTGGGTAAAGGTTACCTGCTATAATAAAAGAAAAAAAGTTTAAAAATACAATCATAAAATCAAATAAATAAATCATTAAAAATCATTAAAATAAATAATTAAAAATCATTAAAATAAATCACTAAAATATAAACATTAAATTAATTTTACACACAATGAATAAATAAATTTGATTTGTTAATTTTATTTTGAAAATCTTATATAAGTAGATTAAAATAGTTTAAAATCATAAAATGAATAAAAGTAAATGGTTTTCATATTGTGTAATTATTCATTAATTGGTTTTATAGAAACCTCGGTTAGAAAAAAAGCTGTCAAGTTAATTCTTGAGGAAAATTCCATAAATGCTATCAGTTTAAGCAGAAATTCACCAGTAATGTATTTACAATATTCAATGGAATATTTAAAATTTTCAATCATCTATTCATTTAGAGTAAGTATTTTTATTAAAAGTAATATTATTTATAAATTTTAATAGGAACCAACAACATTGAAACAAAGCCTATATTATATGAAAATTGGTGAAATTGGTGAAATTGATCGAAAAAATTTAACAGAGTTATTACGAGCCATCAACAAAGATATTAGTTTTAATGAACAATTCACTTTTATGAATTGTGAAAAAGAATGTGATTATGAAAAAAATTAAAATAAAGATTAAAATAAGAATTCAAGGATATAAAGAAGGAAACCAGACTTTTCGACCAATTTGGAAAATTATTGAAGCCAAATGTATTTAAATAAAATTTTATAATTATATAATAGTAAAAATTTAATAGTACTTACATTTTATTGTTTTATTTTTGCTACTCGGAGTTTTAATATTTTGACCATTTTTGTTGATAATTTTTATTAAAGATTTAAAATTTTTAATTATATTATTTATGGATTCCATTTTCTAAAAATAAAAATAATTAAAAATATGATAAAAAACTTTCTAATGCCAATGTTCTCCACTGAGATTAGATAATTAATAAAATTTCTTACTTCATACTTCAATTAAAAAATCTCAATCTGGATCATAGTTCAAACTAATACTGTTCGATTAGAAGTAATTTGAATTTCCTTTTCAAAAACTCAATATACAATTACAGTAACAGATTCAGTTAGGGGTGATCCAAACTTTATATCTAATCTTAAATTTCCATTTTGTGGTAACTGACTTTGATTAAGATCGAAGTCTGGCCCCAATACAAATGTAAAGAACGGATACTTATTTCTAAAGTCTAACATACTGATACCACAATTCAAATTTTTATTAAAATATCCTATATTCCTAACAATACTTTGCATATAACTTGTACTATAATTATCATTTTCAAAATCTTGACTATATTTTTCACGATAATCACTTCCTTTACTTAAAGTTATTGACTTAACGTTAAAGTGATCAAACATAGTAAATGTGTCTAAAAACGAACCACTAAATCTTTTATTTCCCTGGAAAGTTACAAGGATAAAATTAGGTAATCGTCTATCACCAAATATTTGTTCCTTATAAAAAGAAGAAGATCCAATAGGTAAAGAAAATTCAACAACTTATTTGATTCGCATTGGATAAATTGCATTTCTTGTAGCAAGACCTATTTGATGACTCGCTAAAACAGAAGGTTCAACACGAACTCTTCTAACCATTAATTTTGCATCTAGCAATACTATTTTAGGTGCAAATTTAGTACATGTCAGACTTTTTTCTGGATTTGTTCTTGTTAATTTAATTTGGACACTAACACCTGGTAACAAATATTTGGGTTGATCAAAGAAATCAAATTGAAGTAGTGAACATAATGAAAATGCTTTTGATTTTGCAATCCAGGTTTTTCGCATAAGATCATGTTCAGTGTAACCCATTCCCCCTAAAAATGTATGTTTAGTATCTTGATTATAATTTATAATAGTTTAAATTAGGGATTTGTGTGAAAAACTATCATTTGCTGCTTCAATTTTAGTAGAATTAAAAACTAATTCAGCGTCTTTAAAAAGAGTTTGAAAAAAGAAATTGTTTGCTGTTACCTCAGCTTCTTGTGTAATATTTTCACCTTAGCTATTTACAACTTTCAACTGAATATATAACAAAGTATCGTTCAAATCTAAATATTCTGTTTGTGATCCGTTAATGTAAAATTGAATCGAAGAGGTACCAGCATCAGTTATTGAATTCATTGGGAAAATATCTTCAAATGAACCATGTTCAATCACGGCTTGAGGGATGGTCTATCAAAAAGACATAATTCAGATTTTGCACTAATCATTTTTCAAATATAGTTCCCAATCCTCTCATTCTTTTGTTTATATGTTTCTTCATAATCTTTCTAAGTTTAAATGTCCCTCCTTTTTATTCATTTTCATGATTAAATACATCACTTACTTTATTAATAACACTAGGTAAAGTTTGCATAACACTAGGTAAAGATTCTTTAATTTCAGATATTGCATTAGATTTTAAAGCAGGTAAAAAATCAAAATTATTATTTATTACATCATTTGCCGTTTTCATACCAAAATTACCTATACGTCTAAGAATAGGTAATGCAAATCTACCTATTGTTTTCAATCAACCGGTTCCATATTGTTTACCTATAAAATATGGTAATTCGCCACCAGATTGACTACTACTATAAAAATTTACAATGTCAGGATTGCTCATTTATTTTACGAAAATGTAATGTAAGAAAAGTTTTATCTTCTTTACCAAATATATATTTTCCACTATCGTCACGAATATTGATTTCTATATTGTTTATATATGTTGACGATACAGACAAATAATTTGAACTAGATCATCCTTTTTATGTTTTCAATCCATACACATTTCAATAGAGGTATCAAAACATCACCAACAAGAATAGGTTCAATGATATTTGTATAGATCATCATTTTTTGATTACTTTGCAAAATTTCTGGTAAACGTAATTCAACAATAACTTTTTCTGAACATGATTCTTCACTTAATCTTAAACTTTGAGCCAAGAATTTACTAAATTTAATTTTACTGACATCATCTTCCAATTCAATTTTGACTAATCTTCCTTGTTCAATTTCGCAAGATTTAAATGGATGCGGATAAAAAGTCATTAAGTGATCATTTATTTGTGATAAATTAGTAATGATTAAATTTTCTTCAAATTTATCTGTATACTGGACATCATAAAAATAATTTATAGTTAATCGAATTGTATCTAACTTTATTTTACGATTATTTGAAGGAATTTTAATTTGATTCAAGTTTTCAACAAAATTTCTTTCTTTTTTATTAAATCCTAATTTTTGAGCTTTTGCAATACTGTCAAATGAAATTTTAAATGGAAAATATTTACAATTAATATTTAAAGTATTTCCATCAATGTATACTAGATAAAATATAGAGTCGTGACTAATTGTAAATTCATTCTTTGCATCGTTATAGTAAAAATATTCATAACTTGTATGTAATGTGCTCTTACTATATTTAATATTTCAGTTGTGATAAAATGGAAAATTATTGTATACAAAAGTGAAATCGGTCAGAGCAACTTGCCATTCACCTTCCAAGTAAATTGGATTTTGATATTCCACATGAAATTTATCACCTTTATTATTTGGATGAGTAAGAAGACAACTATTATTCGGTGGATTTATGTAAAATTCTTTCTTTATTTATTTTTCTAAACTGTATTGATAAATGTGTTTTGGTATCTTTACTAAATTTAATTAATTTTCCACTATTATCGCGAATATTAATTTCAATGTTGTTTATAGTTGAAGTTGAAATTGGTAAATAGATTGGATTCTTCATATCTAATTGTACAATTTCACCTTGTTCATAGTTTTTAACCCAAATAGATTTTAATAGAGGAACTCTAACATCTCCAACAGTTATTGATTCAATAATATTCGAATAAATGAACATTTGTTGATGATGATGTAATAATCTTGGAACTTTATTACCAACAATGTTTTTATCAATAAAAGTTTGTTTATTTAATCCTAAGGTTTTGATTAAATTGTTGTCAAAATATATTGTTGAAATGTTATCTGCAAGTTTTATTTTAACCAATTCATTGTTTTCAATTTTTAGTTCTTTAAACGGAGACGGAATAAATGACATTAAATGTCCTTGTAATTCAGATAATGTGTTTATCAGTAAATTATCTTCAAAATAATTTTCAAATATTGTTTTTTCTTCATAACTTATAATTATCCCAAATTGTTCCATAACACTATCATCTGTAAATTTTGGTAATTTTATTCGACAATGATCATCTTCATTAATGACGGATATAGAATTTAATCCAAAACTAAACGCATGTTGAATGTCAGGGAATGTTACTTTAAATGGAACATGTAGACAGACAATAACCAAGTTCTAATATTTTTCAATAAAAACATCAACATCAGGGGTATGTTTAGGATTTATTAATTCATAAGTTTCATTTTGATTATTTATTTTCAAATATTTTATTTCAGTAACACTCTTCATCGTTTCATAACTTATGTAAGAATTCCGTAAGTATAAAACGGAAATGTTTTATACACAAAAGTAAAATCAATCAAAGCAACTTCCCACTCACCATCCAAGTAAATAGGATTTTGAAATTCGACATTAAAGTTACTAGTTTCATTATTAGGAAAAATAAGAAGACAACTATTACTAGGTAAAATCATATAAAACTGGTTTATTTAATTATTTGATTTTCAGATATCCAAGTTGGAGTTTCATATCCATGCCATTTAACATAGTATTGTTTATATTTACCAACATTCTTGGTTTTTAATATCTTTTGAATTCTGAATACAGTAGGGGCTTCTATAACTCGGAGTTCCTGTTCGTAGAATTTTCCACTAACTTGATTGTTTTTCTCATCTTTGATAAAATACATTACAGGATTCTGATTCGTATCAATTTCTGAGATTTGAAATACTTCATCGCTCCAATTGTTTTCGAAATTCTTGATGAAAGGAGAAGCACTGATTTTACTTATTCAAAAGTGGTTACCCACTTTATATTTAGGCTTTTTAATGATAGAATCAGATTGTTGTGATATCCAATTATCCATATTATTCGTTGAATAAACATCAATTGGTCGCATTCCATTTAAACCCCTATGTGGCGAATAATTGTAGCTATAAATTGCTTTCGGTAAAACATTTATCCAGGTTTTATTTCCTTTATATACGAAATATTTTTTCAAGCGATCTCTTAGAGTTTGATTAAATCTTTCCACGTGGGCAGCTTTAAATTGAGAAAATACAGAGTAATGATTTATTCCTTTGATAATTTCTTTAACTTTACTATTGTAAAATTCTTTACCTAAAGAATAAATTTAATTTAATTAATTTATTTAATTACATACCCAAGTCAGTTTGTAAATTACGAGGCTTGCCATCAATAAATAATTCCTTGATTGCTTCAGCCATTTCATTGACCGATTTGGTTTTTGTTGGAATAGCGCGAGCGAATCGACTAAATATATCAACACATGTCAAAATATATTTGTATTTCTTATTCATTTTAGAAAAGGGTATCATTTCCATCAAATCCATTTGCCATAAATCATCAACTCCCATTGTTTTATAACTACGGGTTTTGAATTTATTCAACATTGGTTTATTTAAACTGTACGCTATTTGCCCAGATAGCCAATTCTGAGTTTCTTTCTTTGAATTAACTACTTCCTTTGCCAGTTTTTTTACACCACTACAACCAGCGGGATGTTTTGGGTCTGTCCATACGTTTTCGATCTTTTTCACTGTGTTTCGATTTTTGGTTAATGTTTCCTTCATTATTACAACAAGTTGTCAAAATATTTAAATCTAAATTATGTTTATCCGGTAATGAATTCTTGGTACCCATTAAGAAGTTAATGATGAAATTGCGCTTATTGCAGATAATACTATTGGAATTAATGCCCCCAAAAATCCACCATTTTGTTTATATATTATTTTTCGCATCAAACGACGATTCTTAGTGTTTACTAAAGATAAAAGTGATTTTTTATGCTTTTGTAATACAAGTTTTATAACTTTAGTAATATTTACATTACCACGAACTACATTAAGAATAACTTCAACTAGATCATCTATAACAAATGAAGGAAAATTCTGTAAAATATTCATTCTTTTATTATTAGGAGCCTTCATCAAGGCATTAAAGTATGTTAGACTACGTTCAACTTTCATATTAAATAAATAATTAATTAAATAAAAATAAAAATATATTAAATAAATAATTAAATGAAAATAAAAAATAATTATTTGAATCACTTCATTAAAACAAACAATTTAATTTAATAATAATTTAAAAATAAATAATTGACTTGATTAAAACAAACAATTAAATTTAATAATAATATAATTAAAATATAAATAAATAATATTAAAAACAAATAATTAAAGTAAATAAAAAATAAAACATTCATGATTTTTAGTCGACAGGCGATTTGAGCCAATTTTATTTTTATGGGATTTTAAATATGAAAAAATACTTAGGCTTTTTATTCGATATTTTTAGGTTCTTTAATCAAGTTTGAGCCAATTTTATTCAAAAATACTACTCAACACGACCAATCATAGGCGATTTAAGCCAATTTTTATTTTTTAGGCTTTTAAATCGAGACTTTTTTTATCAGGAATTAAAAAATTTTAAAAATTTTAAATTCGTTCATTAAAACAAATAATTTAAAAAATTTTTTTTCATTCATTAAAACAAATAATTAAAAACAAATAATTAAAAAAAAGTTTTAGGGGGGGGGTCTCGGGATTTTTTCAAGCCAAATATTCACGGGCATAGTCCTCATATGTCACTACTTGTGTTACTTATTGATAAATTTGACTTTCGTTTATTATTAATAATATTATTATTAACAGGTAATTTAAAAATTTCCTTTTTCCTAAATAAGTTAAATTGATTTAAATGATCTTTGTATGTATCATAAAAATCTAAATAATTTAATTTTTCTGTTAATTTATATGTTGGGCAAACAAAATAGGTGACACGGTTATGTGGTTGACCATAATATTTTTTCAAAGTTTCATGACATGTTTTGTCATGAAAAGAACTATTGCAAAAATTTAGGTAAAATATACCTTAATTTAAAAATAACTAATTATATAAAAAATAAAAATTTATAAATATTTAAAGATGTAATAAAGCAATAAAATATTATATACATACAAAACTAAACAAATATGCACCCAATAATAATAATATAATATGTTAAACATAATCTAATTGGTTAAATCCTTTCTTAAATTTAGTATATATATATATATATATATATATATATATATATATATATATATCCAAAGTATAATGAAAAATTATTATAATAAATAATGCAAACATATAAAAGTAATTTTATTTTCAATATGTTATATTGCTTATTCTTTATTCTAGAAAACTCAGTAAAAAAGATGGAGAAACAAATAAATCAGGATATAATTTTAATACTGCTGGAAGAAAATTCAGCATCTACAGTGAATTTTATTAGGAAGTCTCCTGTTCAATTTCTACAATATTTTATGGAATATTTAAAATACCCAATTACTTATTCGTTTAAAGTAATTTTATTTTATTATATCTAATATTAATTAAAAATTTAATAGGAACCAGTAATTTTAAAGCAGAGTTTATATAATATCCAAGTAGGAAAAATTGGTAACATTGACAGAAAAAATATTTTAGAAATACTGATGGCTATCAACAAAGATATTCAATTTAATGAAAGTTTCACTTTTATGAATTGCGAAAAAGATATAGATTTAGAAAATGCTAAAAATGAAAATTCATATTTCATGATAAAAATAAGATTTCAGAGTTTTAAAAATGGAGGTGAAACAATAAAACCTATTTAGAAAATATTGGAGGCAAATATATTTTAAATATATTTTATAATTTTTAATTGTTATTATCATTTATTATATGATCTATTAAACATTAATTTATTTGAAATAATTATGTATGAGTTTAAAAAAAAATTTATTTCAGAGTAATAATTAAATAAAATTTTCGATTATCTATTTCATTTTATTTTCATAAATTTAAATATATCTTCTAACTATAAAAACCAAAATAAATTAATTTCATGAAAGTAAATTAAAATTTATAATCATGTTATCTTTAAATAAATTTTTCTTTTATTGCATAAAATTTTTATTTAAAAATATTTAAAAATAATTTGTTAATGAAATGAATATTATTTATAAAAAATTAATTTTAATTATATAACATATTTAACTTATTTGTTTAACTTATTTATTTATTAATTATTTAACTTATAATATTCAATAAATATATACTTTCATTTAAAATCAATTTTTCTTCCAACATTATCGTTTATTTTATTTCGTTTATTTTTATTTCTAATATCTTTTCCAGCATTATTGTTATTTATTAAATTCATTATCTAAATATTAATGTTAAAGATGAATAAAAATTAAAAAAAACACTTACTATAATTGTGAAATTTTAAAAAGTGAGAAATGTTTGTAATGTTTATGAATATATAAATAGGTTTGCATTAATCAATCCAAATTAATTAGACATAGCCAATTAAAAAATTATTAATGAAACACACTAAAACTTTAGTGATTACCATGTAATAAAATATAGGTGTCATTATATAATATAATACAATATAAGAGTTCATTACCATCATATAATCACATAAATTTTATGTATGGGTTCATTGACATAATTTCAGTGATTAAACATAAAAAGGCAAAGAAAAATAAATTATACAAAAATATTTGAAACCAATAAATCATAATTTACATGGTACTAAAATTTAATCCAAAAATGCAAATAAATTATTGAATAAATCAGCTTTTATAAAACTTTAAATTGAGAGCCTCTTAATTGATGAGTTTTCTTTAATATAATTTAATTTAAAAGTCCATTTTGAATACTAAAATTTATATAAAAACAAATATAATATGTTTCTTCATTGATTTTAACCACTTGCTTTCAATAAAGTTATTGATTTAACATTATTATGATCATAAATTGAATAAGATGATGAAAGCGATACACTATTTCTTTTATTTCCTTGAAATGTTACATGAATAAAATTCGGTAATCGTCTATCACCAAAGATTTGTTCTTTATAAAAAGCAGAAGACTCAATAGGCAAAAAAAAGTCAACAACCTCTTTACTTTTCAATGGATAAATTGCGGTTTTTGATGCAAGTCCAATTTGATGACCTGCTAAAACAGATGGTTCAACTCAAACTCTTCTTACCATTAATTTTGCATCTAATAATTCTATTTTGTACATGTTAAACTATGTGATGGGTTTGATCTTGTCAATTTAATTAGAACATTAACACCGGGTAATAGATATTTCGGTTGATCCATGAAATCAAATTGTAATGGTGAACATAATGAAAATGATTTAGATTTTCTAATCCAAGCTTTTCTTATATTATCATCTTCACTATATCCCATGCTTTCTAAACATGTATGTTTCGTATCGTGATTATAATTTATTATGGTTTCAATTAATGCCTTATGACCAAATGTATCATTTAATCCTTCAACTTTGATAGAATTAAAAACTAATTCGGCTTCTTTGAAAAGAGTTTGAAAAAAAAATTGTTTGTTGTTACATCAGAATCAATAGAAATATTTTCACCTACATTATTTACAACTTTCAATTTAAGATAAAGTAAAGTATCGTTTAAATCTAAATATTCGGTTTGTGACCCGTTAATGTAAAATTGAATTGAAGATGTACCAGAATTAGTAATTGAATTAAATGGATAAATATCTTCAAACGAACCATGTTCAATTACAGCTTGAGTTGATGGCCTATCAAAAATACAAAGTTCAGATTTTGCACTAATCATTTTTCAAATATAGTCCTATATCCTTTCATTCTTTTGTTTATATGTTTCTTTGAAATTTTTCTGCGTTTAATTATTTCACCTTTTTGTTTTTTTTCTTGTTTATTAAAAACATCAGATACCTTATTTATTACAGTAGTTAAATGCTAAATTACATCAGGTAATGTTTCTTTAATTTCAGATAAAACATTTGATTTTAAAGCAGATAGAAACTTGGAATTGTTGTTTATTACATCATTAGCAGTTTTCATACCGAAATTCCCTATATGTTTAAGAATTGGTAAAGCAAATCGACCTATTGTTTTCAATCACCTGTTCCATATTGTTTATCAACAAAATAGGGTAAATCTTCACCAGATTGACTAATACTATAAAAGTTTACAATATCCGGATTATTCATTTATTTTTCGAAATGTAATGTTAAATATGTTTTGATATCATTTAATTAATTTCCCACTATCATCAAGAATATTATTTTCAATGTTGTTTATAGAAAATGAAATAAGGAGGTACATTGGATTCTTTATTTCTAGCTGTACTACCTCTCCTTGTTCAAATTTTTTAATCCATACAGATTTTAATAGAGAAACTCTTACGTTTTGATACTAATAAATGGGAGTAATAGAAACCCATTGGATCAAACCCATGTATTTTTTCAAGTTTCACATAGACTGCGATCCAATGTTCTCCATTGAGATTACAAGATTGAGTATTTACAATAAATGCCTTGTTTATATCAATATATAATTTTTTATCTAAGGGAAATACTCCAAGAAATTCTGATCCTAACCATTTTAGACCATTTTTTTGAATCTAAACAGTATCGATAAATTTCAAATAATTAAAATTAAATTCTTACTTCATTTTTAAATAATTAATTTTCATAATTTGGTTTATAGTTCAAACCAATAATTTGACCTGTAATTTGAATCTCTTTTTCAAAAACTCCATAGACTATTACAGAAATTGATTCAGTTATTGATGCTCCAAATTTAATATAAAGTCTGTTGGGCCAGGACACGATTTTGTTTAAATGAATCGGTCACACGTACGCAAATACAACAAGCAGATTTAAAATCAGACTCATAAAACATCAACTAACCATGCTAAAATATGAGAGCGAAACAATTAAATATAAAATCAAGAAACACAAAAGTAAATTAAAATAATAACAAAGTGCAACAAGATCTGCACGAGAAAAACATAAAAATAACAAGAGAACATGAGAATTTGACCAAAATTTGGTAATTTACCAAAAAAAAGCGAACGTCCATGAAAATTGAACAAAAATTAAATAAATTAAATTGGAAACAATTCAATTAAAAAATCAAAAATAAAATTGTCAAATTAAATTACAAAAATAATAAAATTAAGATTATAATATTCCAGAGAATCACAAGGTCAAATTTTGTTTTACTACATAAAATTTAACACGCAAGGTTAGGGTCGTACAATAGGTATATATACCGATTCATTCTCACAGAATTTTAATCAGTTTTAAAAATCGAATCAGTTTACTAGTGGAAAATAGACGAATTTTCAATGTGAGTGGAAGAATGTTCAAAAACCTTCTCCACGTCGCGGCCATTCAATCTGACATGAGCTCTGTTTGAGCGTCGGCGTGGGGAAGAGTTATGATTCATGAAATGCCGAATGCCAATTCTGATATTATGATGTATTTATATTACAAATAAAAGTTTTAACTAAGTCAACTATGTCGAAATTCTTCCGGCCCACAGCCGATACATCACCGCAAGATAATAAACTATACACTTCTAATCATAAATTAATACTTACTACAATTTAAGTTAAAATGATCCAACTTAGAGCCACCCAAAATCGTTATGAAAAATTGCCACGATCACCAAATTATTCCCTATCGAATTATGCTGCCGATAAATCGACAATAATTATTAAAAGTAATAAACTGATTTCGAAAATCAATCCGATCGTAAATGAAATCCTCTGACATATAGCAATCTCCAAATCGATCAAAATATCTATCCAACCAACAAAAATCAGATAGAAGTCCGCCCATGCCATTCCGTGCACATATGTCGAAAGAAAGTAGATAGAAATTCTTTTCGTTTGATGAGTTAAATTCCGCAAGTTTTATGATTCTAATCACAAAACATCTAAGTAGCATGGGTCGCGAAGTCAGAAAAGAGATTGAATAGTAAATTTAGATAACCATCAGAGTAAGATAAAGACAGAATAATTACCCACGAACTAGATGAAAGTAATGTAACTTGCTCGACACAACAAGGCGCTCAATAATCATTTCAGGCGACCCACAGCAATTCAGAATTAATAAGATATAATTGTTAACGACTTGGCTAATGCTTAAGATGTTTTCAGACAATTCATGGATCGGTGCATCCAGGGTCACTGTGCGGTTCCCCGCGCATACAGCTAACTGATGCTGCCAAGCCATGTGGGACGCGGGTTTCACCGTCTCGCCAGTAAAGGAGTCCCGATTCGGCATGCAACAGGATTCTGAGGAGGTTGATCTCCCGTTCATCGCTATAAGGCGGAGCCTGGACGCAATTCGGGGACAAGCTTAGTTCCTCCTGGCTCGCCTCGAGGAACATCAGCGTCAGACTAATGCCCAAGTGGAGAGAGCCCAGCGCTATTTAGCCGAAATCAACAAAGATATCGCGGCGGAGAGAATCCCCAGCACGAATGGATATGCTCCTCCGTACAATACCTCATTTAATCTCGATGACCCCAGATTAAATACGAGGTCAACGGAAATCAACGTGGTGATCCCGTGGAAGATACTTCCCCGTCACTTGAGAATAGAAGAAGATCGACTCAATGGCCACCGTGAGCATCCTTATGCTCGGGAACGCCTAAGGCGGGACATCAACAGATGTCGCCGCGAGCCGAATGACTCTACTTGTTATAAAAAATAAAATATTTAGTTTATTATCGAGTTTTATAAATTATAATTCGAGATCCTAGTGATTTGCTATATTAAAATTCCTTGGCGCAAGCAGATAGACGAAATAAATAAATACTTGTGAAACGTTGTACAAATTAATGACAATCCTCTTTTGTAGATATTGAATCATGTCGAATTCTGCAACGCGAGTTGGAGAACGCACGGGAGACAAATAAGACCCTAAATACGATTAAATACTGCAACTTACAAAGGAAGTGCAGCAGATTAAGGCTACCTTGGTACATTCCAAGAATACCAAAATAATTCAAAGGCTCTAACCTATTATGATTTCAACCGAAATTGTTGGAAAAAGTCAGCCAAAAGAAAGCAATCTAGTTTCAAATAAACTTTCATGTAATCAAGTAAAGTCCTACAATTAGTTTCATCCCAAATTATCTGTGCTTTTTCATATTCAGCCTCAGTGACACCTTTCCTAATCGGTGGTAACTCATAAGTATTGTAAAGAACATCTAAAATAGTTCCCTTTTTAATCAACTATAGTTCCCGTAAAAACAAATCGAGTCAAAGGTAAAGTTGTAAAGGTTTTAACCGTTTTTGCTAAATAGTCGTTTACAAATTGATAAGAATCTATAAATCTCATGCTAATTTTTCCCAAGTGGGCAATTAATGAAATAATTTTTTCAGATTTTATTGGGATACATCCTAAAGCCTAATTTTTAAATTTACTCAATCTATATTTTAATATGTGGTGCATATCGTATCTCTTTAAGTTGTGGGAAACAATGGGTAAAACTTTGTTTATTTTTCTTTTAATATTACAGTCATTGCAAGCAGCACCCAAGTATTCCCCAGTAAAATGATCATGATCTGTCACTGGATCAACAATGTCTTTCAAACAAAGGTAATATTGCATATAGGTGTCAAATTGATTCTGTTGTAGGTTCGGTAATTGTTTAATTGATTGTCTTCCAAATTTATAATAATATGGTAATACTGTATATTTTGATATTTTTTCTACTGCTTTTAAAAATTGTTTCACACAATCTTCTCCTATAAATTCTTTAAATATTGTACTCCCATCAAAGTTATTTATTAATTAAAGACCAGCAGAAATGGGTAAATGTATTTGATTGTGCACATCGTCCTTTGGCAAAACAGATTCGAAATCTGCATATATAACATATGGTAGGGTTACGGATTTGGACTAATCGGTGTGTTTAATAGACTTATTTTCTGGGAAAGTATATAAAGTTGTCCCTAACTGATTTCTCATACATAATATCTCATGTTTGTCCAATACTTTCTTATTTTTAAATCCGTTCAGGCATCTATGATACCATAAAGATTGAATTCTTTTTATTGCAATATTTTTATTTCGACAATTCAATAACCTATTGAGTGATGTTATTTCTACATAATGATAGTTTTCTCCTTTATTTAATAATAATAAATTAATAATTGTTCCTTCTGTAACTTTGGACCTGTGAATTATATTTAAAAATGGATGTTTTAAAACAAATTCGTTGTGTTCAGGTTTTTTCGTTTCGTCATAACTAAATACATTAATTATAAGACCTTCGTTGTTTGCTTCAAATTTTCTAATTCCATTTAATTTCAATATATCATTCGGGTCACAATTTAATTCATTTAGATATTTAGTATAGCTATAACTATCATTTCTATCACCAAAACCAATTTCATCATTTTTAATTATTGACAACACATTGTAAATGAAACATAAATTATCGTTATTTTTCACATTTATTAAACCTTTTTGTTTGCCTATATTTTCAGTGTTTTATGTAGCTTCTACCGCTTAATTTACTTATATAATTCATTTTTATTACTGTAAAGTGAATTTCGTTTATTCTTCTAACAACCCAACTACTTCCTAACTCAATTATGAAGCTATTTTTTCATTTAGTTTTGCATTGTTACTAATATAATTTAATTTTATCTCACCATCTTTCTTAAATTCAATTTCAATTCCGAATTGAATTTTTACATATCCCAGATCATCAATTGTTTCTCTTAGCTTATTAATAAACTCTGCTGGCAAAATAATTTCCTTAAAGTTCAAGTTGGTTGAATCAATACTAAATATTTGATGAGTCCCTCGTAAATCACTTTGGATTATTGGTTCATTTCCACCTATTTGTACAATATTTTCTTTTTGTCATATATTTTCAACCTCTTCCATTGTTCCATCTCATGAATCCATCGATTCATTATCTTTATTTAAATCATCCCAAATACTATTTATAGGATCTGCTGTAGGTTCACTAATTGGGACGTTTTTTTTTCTTTTCTAATAAAAATTGCCTTAAATGATCCTTATGTTGTGTTAAAAAATCGCTATAGGGAAAATATTCGATGTTATAGTAATTTTTAAAATAATAAGATCTCATTTTATCATAACATTTTTGATAGTGTACTTTTGATGTACAGTATCCTGGGAATAATTTACCTAATGTAATTTTTTATTAAATTATTTATTAAAAATAAATGCACAATAAGTGTGCATTCAATCAAAATTGTTTTTTAACTATAAATGAAAATTAGATTTAGGATGAAAAAGCAAGAATGTCGAAAATATATGAAGTACTCCTTGAAGAAAATAGTACAGTTGTTATTGGGATGACATGTAGCCTCCTGTTCAATACCTTCAATACAGTATGAACTATTTAAAATTTCCAATTACATATACATTCAAGGTAAAATTTATTTTAATTTAACTTTATTAATTCTTTTTTAGGAATCAGTTAATTTAAACGCTTATGAATACACTATTCAGATTTGAAATATCGAAGATGAAGATAGAAAAAATATTGCAGATATTTTTCATTTGATGAACAAGGACATGGTTTTATTGAGATTTTCATTTATTAATTGTGAAAGTAAATTGAAGGAACAAGTACATGATAATAAAAATATAAAATCCAGATAATTATTCAAGGAATCAAGATTAACAATTCTATTATCAAACCTATTTGGAAAATCAAAAATGTTGAATAAATTTTTTATAATTTGTTGATATTCAAATTGTGGATTATTTGTATCTAAAAAATAATAAATCAATTTATTTAAAAAATAAAGCCTTATATGATTCATTTGTATATTGGTTTCTATTGAATCCAATTTGTTGATAATAAAATTGAGGATTATTTGTAGCTAAAAATTAATAAATCAATTTATTAAAAAATTAAAAATTTACTTAAATTGTAATTTTCTGGATAATATCCTCTCATCGTTTTGGTGATTTACTAAATTATGAAGTAAATTTGATTATTTTTTAAAGTTTAAATTACTTGTTCCATATCCGTAACTAAGGTTATTGTTTTTATTATTCATTCTTGATATCTGAATAAATTACATAATAATACTAAATTTAAAAGTAATCTTACAAATTAAACTTTTGGTAAATTATGACAAATTCTTAAAATGTTTATCTACATATTCAAATAGGTGTATTTATTTTTTCGACGAATCAAAATCAACATATATTCACAACATCATGTACACACATATATCAATCAACATAGAGTATCAATCAACAAAATCACATTAGGAAATAAACACAATGATAGAACAAAGAGTTATTTAGATAAAAATCAATTTTTCATTGATTTTAGCCAAGCTAAACAATTTTGGCCACAGGTTTTGTCAATGGATTTTGATATCGAATTCGATTATATTCAATGAGCATCAACATTGATTTTAGTTTTGATATCAATAAAGGGGGATAATAGAAACCCATCGGATCAAATACATATATTTTATCTGGTTTCACATAAATTGCGAGTCAATGTTCTCCACCAAGATTAGATGATTGAGTATTTACAATCAAAGCTTTGTTGATATTGATATATGGAATTTTGTCAAAGGAGAAAACACCAATGAAATTTTTCCCAATTAGTTTTCTAGCAATAGTTTTGTATCTGAATAGGACTTAAATTAATTAAATTAAATAATTAATTAAATTACTTACTTCATTTTTAACTATAACTAATAATACTTTGATTTATAGTTTGTTCAACCTAGAGATGTTTGTGAAACCTGTAAGGGATGTTCAAACTAGTACTGTACTGCTTGAGGTAATTTGAATCTCTTTTTCAAAAACTCCGTATATAAGTACTGATATAGATTTAGTTAATGGATTTTCAAATTTTATATCCAATCGTAAATTTCCGATTTGAGGTAACTGACTTTGATTAAGATCAAAATCTGGAGCCAATACAAATGTAAAAAAAGGTTATTTATTTTTAAGGTCAGACATGATAATACCACAATTCATATTTTTATTAAGATCACCCATATTCCTAACAATACTTTGCATATAACTAGAACAATAATTATCAATGGAAAAATATTGACTATTTTTTTCGCGATAATCATTTCTTTTACTTAATGTTAAAGACTTGACATTAAAGTGTTCAAATATTGAAAATGTTTCCAAATATGATTCTCCATATCTTTTATTCCCTTAAGAAAGCAACAAGAATAAAATTTGGTAGTCGTCTATCACAAAATATTTGCTACTTATAAAATGAAGATGAGCCCATTGGCAATGAAAATTGAACAACTTCCTTACATTTCATTGGATAAATTGCATTTTTATTAGCCAGCCCAATTTGACGACCAGCTAAAACCGACGGTTCAACACGAACTCTTTTAAACATTAACTTTAATAATCTAATATTAATTATCTAAAAATATTATTTGTGGAATTATTTTTGTACATGTTAAACTTCTTTCAGTATTGGATCTTGTTAATTTTATTTGAACACTAACACCAGGTAAAAAAATATTTTGGTTGATCAAAGAAATCTAATTGAAGTGGGTAACAAACACTGATTGGTTTTGATTTTGAAATCCAAATTTTTCTTTTTGCGTCATTTTCTTTATAACCCATTCCACCTAAACAAGTATGATTTTTATCGTAATTGTAATTAATAATAGTTTCAATCATTGCCTTGTGTGCGAATACATCGTTAATTCCTTCAATTTAATTAGAATTAAAAATTACTTCAACATCCTTAAAAAGAGAAATCCTCAAAAAAGATTTTGTTTGAAGTAACATCTGATTCATTAGATCAATTTTCCCCGTTACTATTTACAACTTTCATTTGAATGTGGAGTAATGTATCGATCAAATCCAAGTATTCGGTTTGAGAGCTATTTATGAAAAATTGAATTGAAGTGTTTCCTGGATCTGTAATTGAATTCACCAGATAAATATATTCAAAAGAACCATTTTCAATTACTGCTTGAGGTGATGGTCTATCAAAGATGCATAATTCAGATTTTGCGCTAATCATGACAAGAAGATAGTTCCGTATCCTTTCATTCTTTGGTTTATATATATATATATATATTCGAATTTTAATTGTTCCTCCTTTTTGTTCTTTATTAAATACATCAGAAACTTTGTTAATAACAGAAGGCAAGTGTTCAATTACAGCAGGTATAGAATCTTTAATTTCAGATATTGCATTGGATTTTAAAGCAGGTAAGATTTTTGCATTATTATTTATTACATTAATAGCAGTTTTCATATATGTTTTCCAATATGTTTAAGAATAGGTAATGCAAATCACCCTATTATTTTTAACCAACCAGATCCTACAAAATATGGAATCTACACTATTTTGATGGGTGATATAAAAGTCTGGATTACTCATTTATTTTACGGAAATATAATGTCCAGTAAGTTTTATTTTGTTTACCAAATATATATTTTCCACTGTCATCACGAATATTGATTTCTATATTGTTTATATATGAGGATTATACTGGCAAATACATTGAGTTTTTCTCAATGAATTGAAAAAGATCATCTTTTTTATGTGTTTTTTTCCAAACAAATTTAAAAGAGGAACACTTAATTCGCCCACAAGAATTGGTTCAATAATATTCAATAAATCATCATTTGTATATTTCTTTGCAATATAGTTGGTAAACTAGATCCAACAATGATCTTTTAACTATATGATTCTTCACTTAATCCCAAACTAAAAGCCAAAAGTTTACGTACCCATCATCGCCTACAGCTACGTTCATAGACTTAGCTAAATCACTCATTAGTACTATTTAAAATTTTATTAAATATAACAAGTTTGTTTACAGTGAAAAGAATATGCTCAACATGAAGCATGCAATTCATACTGCAATCTTGTAGAGAAGGCATTGCAAAAATAAATTTTGCAGTAATAAATACTACGAACTAAATTCTGATTTGATTTTCTAAGTTTTCTAAATTTAATTAAGACTTTTACAAAGGCAAAGGTCAGGTTAATAATATTGAATTTAAAGATAAATTACGAATGTAGTCTGAATCATTTCAAATAAAAAAAATAACTCTGATCTCAATGAAAAAGTTTAAGTTAGTTTAAATATCCATTATTTTAAATTAATTGCAGAAGTCTGGTAGAATGCCGTGCACATGGTAATACCATATTTTAGCTAAGTGCAAGATATTGCTCATTGCACATTCTTTAAGCAGACCTTCTGTTTGAAGTGGTTCAATGCCAAGTTTACAAATCAGATCATAAGTTGATGGAGGAATCGAGCCTAATGCCCCAATAATACAAGTGTAAAGCTCTACTTGATAATCAGGTTTGGCGACCTCTAACTCACTCTGAAGCAAGCTATATTTCTCAATATTTGCCTTATCAGTCAAGTCAAAATGTAAAACAGAATCCATTGGTCACTTAATATCAATAATGAATATTCTTTTTCTTTCAATATCAGTTATTATAAGATCAACGCGTTGTTTAGAATTCAGGACAAGAGAACTAGAATGGTCAACCACGAGAATAAAATTAGGATTTTTTAGATTATTCGTTATTATCTTTATACAGTCATTGTGTCTCTCTAATGTCAGTATTTGGTGAATCTTACATGACTGTAAGGAATGAGACATAGTTTCATCCTCTTTCTCACAACGTCTACAAAGTCTAGAAACCCCTTTTCTATTAGGCTTTGCATTGATGTTAAGTGTATTAGTTCGCGCTCGATGTATAAAGTTCTTTTCAAATTCACCAAGTTTATTTTTAAAAATTGCTTTATTTATTTGAGGAGATAATTTTATAGCCGCTGCAATCATGTCGCTTTTATTACTCAGTTGCTACTTTTGCATATATGAGCCGTACAATGCAGAGTGAAATATCTTAGAAATTGCTTTTCGAAACTTAGTTGTAAGTATGAAAGTTCCATGACTCTTTGTTATCAGATATAAAAAACCTTGCTCTTTAACAATATGAAAAGATACGGAAATTGAGTGTTCTCTTTTAAAGTAAATTATTGAAGTACGTGCACATTGAAATCTCGTTTTCTTTCTACGATGATTCAATTTAGTTTCAGCACCATTAATCCAATCAAAACTTTGTTGTAATGTAGGCTCTTTGCTTCCAAGACGAGGACCCGTTACAAACTTGAGAGAGTCAATATTAACTTTTCTCGAGTAATCGCAAATGGAAGTAAAGAGTCGGAAAAAGTGCACAATTGTTTCCACACTTCTCCGGTCTGTATTCAAATCCTATTTCTGTAGCAGCTTCAACAGCAACATCAACAATTTTTTGAAGGTTATCGACATTGTTTGCAACAAGTGCAATGTCATCTGCATAAGCTAGAACTTGAACGGGCGAATCACCAATCGTAAATGGTTCAATACATGATCTACTTATTGCTTCAAGAACAGGATTAATGGCAATCGAGAAAAGAATCATTGAAAGAGGACATCCTTGTTTAACTCTTTTTTTGATTGAAATATTAGGTGTTACAATTGGGCCACAGCTGTAGAAAGATTGAGTGTCGGTGTTAAGTAATTTGACAATAGTAATAAATAACGCCAATAATTTTTAGAACATTTCACAAGTAGTCATGAGGAACACTTCCAAATGCGTCCTTAATATCTAACCAAGCAATAGCTAATGGGGAATCCTTGCTATATTTCGAATGCTCAAGTGCAGAAGAAAGTATTTAATTGTGCTCGATACAACCTTCATGGATAGAGCCACATTTTTGCCCAACATCCAAAATATCGTTACAAATCACCCATGATGTTAGGCGTGTAGTTAAAATAAACGCAAAAACTTTATAGATAACAGACAGCAGAGCTATTGGTCGCCAAGATGAAACTTTATCATAATTATCTGTCTTATCAGGTTTCGGAATTAATATAGTCTTGAAAGTTTTCCAGCTTGTCGGAATGATTTTACTACTGATGATTTTATTAATCAGGAAACTCAACAAGATACCTTCAGGGTCAAGAAGAGCAAGATCTTTGTATTGAATACCATCCATACCCGGTGAAGTGTTATCAGCTCTCTTTAATTCGTAAATAACTTCAAACGGTAAAATATCTACAAGATTGAGAACATTTGTCGTGCTTTGACAATCTTTAAGAATTTTATTCCATGAATTCGATACTGGGTCCTCGTGGCTAAATTGGTTCAGAATATCCTGAATTTCAGGCCTGACAGTGACTGGTAAGTCATTAATAATTTTATAAAAAGTTAATTTCATATTAATTAAAAATTCTGATCTACTTTTATATTTACTTATTATATTTGAGTTTTGTTTACTTCCTAGGTATGGTTCGTGGGATTTAATTTCAGTGAAATTATTTAAGTGAGGAATTTGTCGAATAATGCTTTCAACTATTTGGTTAACATCAGCATTTTTAAAACTAATAATTAATTCAAAGACGTTATTTTTACGCTGTTTTAAGTCAAATTTAATTGTTTCTTTTGCTTTTGTTAAAAATTTCTCTTTTTCTTTGTTATTGATCTCAGAAACAATTGGAAGAACAGAGTTGATAATTCTTGCTATTTCTATCCAAATTAATGTTATCAAGGGACATATCATGTGCATAGTTGTTGATGAAACCACATGTTAGAATTTTACTGAGCAAACCTGAACCACGAACATCATGTGGACATTTGCCTGCTCTAATGGCACAACCACGTGAGTTTCTTATTTCATTTATTTTAATTAATAAAAATGTTGTTTTAGGAACAATTTAGTTGATGGTATCGCTAATAATTTATAGAGTCGGATGAACTTGAATGAATTTGTAAATTAAGTACTCTTTTACCTGCAATGGTTTCGGATAATCTTTTGGACACTTCGAATTATGATATTGGTCATCCTTTGTATTCAAGAAAACTTGACTCAGTAATAGGCAAATTCAAAGATGAGAGTAAGGGACTTGGATATAAGAAATGGGTTTTCTTACGACCAAAATCCTATAGTCTTTTAGGTGAAACTGAAAGTAATAAAGCAAAGGGAATTACTTTGGAAGGAACTGAAATAAAGCATTTTTCTTATCTTGATTGTTATAGAAACGATACTCTTTTTTCTGTAAATTAAACGAGAATAGGGACGAGAAATCATCAGTTGTTTACTTTTAAAAATTGTAAACTTTCTTTAAGTAACAACTACAATAAACGTCAATGGGTAGGTAAAAACAAAGGTTTTGCATTCAGACATTATTTAGGTATCAATGCCACTGATGTGGAAGATATTGAAGCTTTCATTTAAATAAATGCTGTCTTAAAAATGTGTTTGTCTTTTTATTCTATTGTTTTGTAATTATTATTATTATTATTATTATTATTATTATAATTATTATAATTATTATTATTATTATTATTATTATTATTATTATTATTATTATTATTATTATTATTATTATTATTATTATTATTATTATTATTATTATTATTATTATTATTATTATTAGAAATTTGGGTAATAAAATGAAACTTGTAACCGTTGAGTCAGTAATAATCCTATCGTGGCCGAATTATTTTTATTTTAAAAAATAAGTTTTTTAATAGAATATAAATCTTTATATTTTATTTGCTGTAAATTTAAAATTTTATAGAAATTGGTAAAGTAAATCTTGTATAATTTAATTTTTTACATTTAGTTTAGTTGAAATTTTAAACTTTATGTATTATTTTCTTAAAATATTGAATTTTGTAAATCCAGTGTTCAAATTTAAGTTTTGAGTGACTTATTTTTAATTAAATAAACTATCAATATACTATAATTGTTGTAAACTTAAATTTTCATGAAAATTATTAAAGTTTTATGATTATTTTGATATAATTATTATGTAATATACTACTAACAAAATAGCCAGTAAGTTAAATAATTTAGGATTGAATATTTATTTTAAGACGAGTTTGATGTTGGATGGGTGCGGATCGGTGATCGTTGGTTGGAGTGTGTGAACGGTTTAAGAACGGAAGGTTCTAGAAGGTAGGTGTGTGGAAGTTAGTAGGTGTGCGGAAGGTTCTAGAAGGTAGGTGTGTGGAAGGTTCTAGAAGGTGTGTTGGTCCAAAACTGCGTGACATAATAACAGTTATGTAATAGGTGTGTTGGTCCATAACTACATGACATAATAAGGGTTATGTAATAAGTGTGTCTCCGGGTAGTGACTGACCAGTGGGCATGTGACATACTCGTGAGGTCACCTGGACAAAGCTCAATTACTAGGTAGCAACTAAGTGCACAGAGTTCAATCCCCAGGTAGTAAAAGCGTGGACAGAGGTCATATATTTTGTAATAATTACGTAAGCCATAGGGGGTCTTGTATCTGACGGGCTCATATCCTATTACTGGTATACGTATCTGATTCAATTCATCATTTAAATTTACTTCGTTTTTTATTAAATTCCAAGCAGTTAGCAGCTTCTTCAATACTGTCAAATGCTACTTTGAATGGAAAATATTTACAATTAATATTTAAAATTTTATTGTCAATATTTGTCAGATAAAATGTGGAGTTGTGACTAATTGTAGTTTTCTTCAATATAATAAAAATACTCATAACTGGAATGTAATGTACTTTTACTATATTTAATATGAGAGTTTTATAAAATGGAAAACTATTGTTCACAATAGTGAATTCAATTAAAGAACCTTCCCAATCCCCATCCAAGTAAATTATATTTGGGAATTCAAAATTAAACTTTCCAGCTTCATTATTTAGAAATGTAAGTGGACAACTATAAATGGGTAAATTCACGTAAAAATCTTTTTTATTCATTGATTTTTCTAAAATGTAACGATAAATGTGTTTTGGTATCATTGTTAAATTTAATTAATTTCCCACTATCATCTCGAATATTAATTTCAATGATGTTTATAGTTGAATACAATACTGGAAAGTAAATTGGATTCTTCATTTCCAATTGAGCAATTTCTCCTTGATCATATTTTTTAATCCAAATAGATTTTAATAGTGGAACTCTAACATCTCCAACATTTATTGGCTCAATAATATTTGAATAGATGAACATTTGTTGATGATGAGGTATTTTATTTAGGAATTTTAGTGCCTACTATATTTTTTTTCTGTAAAGTTTGAAAATTTTAATCCCAAAGATTTTGTAAAATTTGTTTCAAAAGATAAATTTGAAATGTCATCTGCAAGTTTTATTTTGACTAATTCATTATTTTGAATTATCAATTCTTTAAAAGGAGAAGGATTAAATGACAACAAATGACCTTGTAATTCTGGTAAAATGTTTATGAATAAATTATCTTCAAAATATATTTCAAATTTTCATTTTTCTCCATAACTTATAATTATCCCAAATTGTTCCAAAACACCATCGTCTGTAAATTTTGGTAATTTTATTCGACAATGATCCTCTTCGCTAATGATTGATGTAGATTTTAATCCAAAACTAAATGCGTGTTGAATATCGGGAAATGTTACTTTAAATGGAACATGTGGACAGACAATAACCAAATTCTCATATTTTTCAATAAACATGTCAACACCTGGAGTATATTTTGTATTAATTAATTTATAAGTATGATTTTGATTATTTATTTTCAAATATTTTATTTCAGCACCACTCTTTATCGATTCATAACGTAGACAAGAATTACTATAATATGGAAAGGATTATATACAAAAGTGAAATTGATCAAAGCAACTTCCCATTTACCATCTAAGTACACAGAATTTACTTGTACATTAAAATTACAAACCTCATTATTAGGATAAATAAGAAGACAACTATTACTAGGCAAAATCATATAAAACTGGTTTTCTTTTGTTGTGCTTTTATATAGAAAGTCGGTGCTTAGGTTTTACTCCTTGGTGTCTTTCTTTAATCAATTCAATTAACCCAACACAATAAAATTTATTTTCAATTTATATATCACAACTTTATTCACAACTTTCACAAAAATCGGTTCAATTCACAATACTCCACACAATTACTCAGCACGATTTCACAAAATTTCAATGCGTAGGGATATGTCTTCCAAAAAGATATGTCCCTGTCTGGCGCACAAAAATGTAATTTGTTTGGCTGGTTGATTTATCTTTAAGCCTATGACCTCCTTTACTCCGCTCTCTGAAATATTCTCTACGACTAACTGGCAATTTTGTTGATCTACCTTTTCTTTTTATAGTCATCTCGCGAATCAAGTCACCTGCAAACTAAATTGGTTTTGGCATTTTTGACATCTCTCTGTTCAAAACCAAATTAGTTATTTCTGGGCTCCCGGGGTTTCCATTTGTTTACAATAATTATTTTGGTGGCGGGTTCTTTTTTTATCCGGGGGAAATGGGTATGTGCCAATGCCAATTGACGAGACAAGAACAAAAATAATAATATAAAATTAATTTGGGACCCTAGAAAACATTATTTAAAAAATACAAATTAATTAATTAATTAAAATAACAAAAACAAAGAAATTAAGTTAGGTAGAAATTCTCCAAATTGAATAAATTTAATTACGAAGGGAACTGATTATTCTAATGTGATTTGTTTCGTAGTCTTCTCCCGCGGAACGGTCGAAGAAGACAAAAGATGAAAGTAAAGTATCTAACTAGTTCCCCGGCAGTCCAATGTAAATTGCTGTAAATCAGATTAGTTGTTTGAGGAGAGATTCCCTATATAAGGGAGTATTAAATCAACAACAGGGACACAAATAATTTTGGAAAATTGCAAGTAACAGAAAAGTTAAAAAGATTCGTGAGATGGAAAACGAACTAGTCAAACTTGTCAAGGATATTTTGTAGTTAATTGAAAGGCGGCTTCCAGTGGGGATTCTTGCCATTATTGTAAAAGTAACATTCGAATAGTTGTGAAATTGTTGGTATCGAATAAAGGTTTTCCTGTGTCGAGTTATTCCAGTATCATTTAAAGAGCACGTGGAGTCAGAACAAACGGTTCTACCGAACCAAATAAAATTATAACTCAACACTAATATCAATAACGATAATAATAATGACAATAATTTTAATAACAATAATAATGATATTAATCCATTCGAAGCTGCTGGCACACATATGTCCCAGAGAAGTTTAAAAGCTGCAAAAGCCTCTGAAATGGTTAATAATAAGTTATAATAATACTAATAATAATAACAATAATAATTATAAAAATTCAATCGATTAAACAATTAATCAAACTATTAAACGCCTAATACAGATCGCGACAAATCATAATAATTGATGATTAAATGATAAGAAATTGTGATTGGAATTTTAAATGAAATGAGAATTTCTTCACTACTATGATTCTAATTTACTCCAGTCGGTAAATTTTGACAGGGAAAATTAAACCTTACTAAAAATACATTTCTTACTACTATGGGTTATGGCATTGACGATGATATGACAAAATGTTCTTTTTTATTTTCTTAACAAGGTTTTTCGGATTTCCAATGAATAATTCACACACATTTCCTAAAAACATAATAATAAATTCAAGTTTAAAAAAATAAAATTTACTTTTTCTCAAATAAGTTGTTGGATGTTCATATTTTAAAATTTAGATTGTGTTAAAGTGAAAATAAAAGTGATATTTATACTTAACATCAAAAATTTTGAATCACCGACCAATCAAAATTGAGTATTTGGTGAAAACAACCAATCAGAATAGAGATTGGAAAGAAATAATTATAGCATACATAATTACAAAGACATACTAAATTAAAACAAGGAAATGACGATTATTTTTGACAAAAACATGACTAAGTCATCACATGAATAACATTAAAAGTGTGCATTAAACATGCATATAAACAAAAATACATAATACACAAAATACATAAAATGTATACTTTAAATGAAAAATGTATTTTATAATTAAAAATATTATTTATTATCTCTTTTTATAGATGATCTGATAAAGTATTAGAAAAAATATTAGAAATGACAGAAATAAATATATATGGTTATATATTGGAGGATGAACAATATAAAAAAAATATGAGCGATAAAGAAACTGATGATAAAGCTGATGAAAAACTGAGGATTCAATTAAAGCCAATAAATGTGGTGATGATAAATGTGAATGTTATAGTGTAATAAATAATTAAGATTAAAAATTTTTCATTTTACTATAATAAACAGTAGAATAAATGAAGACTTAAACGTTAATTATTTTTTCATAATATATTTTACAGACAAACGACATACAGTAATTCCGAACATAACTAAAACTAATTTAGCCTTGTTTTGAAATTTTTGTTTTTCAACCATTTCATTAATGACATTTCAGGATCCATTTTCTGATACCTATGTCAAATGTTCATTTTGAATTATCTAGTTATTATTTAAAATAAAAATAGACTATTGAAAGTATCTTTCATAGTTCTCTTCAGATCTTTGATGAATAATTTGCATGTAAAAGAAAGCCACGATAACCCATGACTACTTCATATTTTCGAATAAAGAATGAAATACACACTTAAATGCATTTTATTTTGCATCGATGGTTTTCCTTGTGATGATCCATGAAAAATCGATGGGATTCCTTTTGTAAACATCCATGGATTCATCCACGAGAATTTGAATATTTGTGATTAATTCATCCCCTTTTAAAACGACTTCCTTTAAAATATGAATTATTTCTAGGTTCATTTTGAAATGAAATATGAAATTTTTTCATTTTATTTATACCCTTTATTTGTATGATTTTCATTGGTAGTTTTTATAATTTATAAAAATAATATTAATATTTAAAAATTTTGAAGGAGTTTATAAAGCTACCATTGCACACATGCACACACAAACATATAAGGGTAGAAAAACTTTGATTAACAAAAGAAGTAGCAATACAGTTGCAACTTTAAAAAAGAAAGATGTATTTCAAATAAAACTTTAATAAAGACATGCAAAGACATTTAATAGGTTCATATGCAAGTTTCAAAAATAATACTAATATTAATTTTAATAATAATTATTGAGAATTTCGTTAGTCTGTTCCCTTAGCCTCATATTGTTTAGTAACTTGGAGAATGGATTCAAAATTTGAGTCTTTTCTCCAAGTAACAACAATAATAAAAATTAATGATAGAAAAATAAAAACAGAATTTACCATAAAGTGAATGAAAAAGAATAGAAACTTTTTATTCATATATTAATTTGAAATTTGTGATTTTTTTGAAAGAAAGATTGTGTTTTAATATTTGGTGTAAATTATAAAAAAATTGAAAGAATTTGAGTTGTGATTTCTTTATCAATACGATGTTTCGTGTAGAGTTGTGACTCGTCTAACCAAAGAGGCTAACACAGCTCGAGAAGCTTTGTCTACTCTTAAACCACAAGTTGGAATTATATCTCATATTGTTTCTCCTTAAGCGGCACAATTCGATAAAAGTGAAGCAGGAAAAACTCTTCGTTGGATGGATATGTTAAATGCTACAGTTCCAAGTCGTATTAAAATTGCACTTGATAAAATCCCAACAAATATTCAAGAATGCTCTATGGATGAATATCATAACTTTCTGTTTGATGGTCTAGTTTTGGGATATTTGATGGCAGCGTTGGGTTCAGGTCATAGTGAACAATCAAATGGAAAAGCCTGGACAAATTCTGACGCAAACATTCTCATCTTCCACAGCTGCGATGTCTCTGCATCCTCGTGAGCCGTTGCAATCGATAATAAATTAATTAAAAAGATGATGGAATTAACAAAAGAAGTAGCAATACAGTTGCAACTTTAACAAAGAAAGATGTATTTCAAATAAAACTTTGATAAAGACATGCAAAGACATTTAATAGGTTCATATGCAAGTTTCAAAAATAATACTAATATTAATTTTAATAATAATAATAATAATAAATAATAATAATAATAATAATAATAATAATAATAATAATAATAATCGTAGTATTTTCTAAATTATTTACTAGAACAAATGTGTGGAAGCAAAGAAAAAACATTAGTTTGGACAGATTAATGTTAAAATTCATTTACAAAACTTAAGGAGAAATTGGTTAATTTACCAATAATAAAGTTTCCCGATATTTCAATAACATTCATATTGGATACAAATGCTAGTTTCGATTGTATTGGTGCAGTTTTATCACAGATAGATAACTCTGGAAAGGAAAGTGTTATTGCATATGGATCACACACCATGTCAAAACATGAATTAGGCTATTGCATAACAAGAAAAGAACTGTTAGCAATCTATTATTTTACAAACCATTTTAAACATTATTATTTATGGAAAACGACTTATACTACTTACGCACCATAAATCGGTAACATATATGATAAAGACAAAGAAAGCTATCACATCACAATTCCATGCATGGATCAACTATTTGAGCAGTTTGGAAATAGAATTTCCATTTAGGAAAGGATCAGAAATTTTTAATGCACATACATTGTCGAGTGGTGAATGTATGACGTGAGTTCTAATCCAAAAATAGGAAAGCTAAAAACGAAACTTTTGGCAATAATGACAGAAAATCCACAACAAGAATGGCAGATGGATTCAGAAGAAATTAAATAAATAATAAACAGCGTTAAACAACATAAAGGCAGTAAATTCAGATTAAATGAGAGAATTGTAATGACAGAAAAAAATAGAATATGGATTCCGGATGGAAAAAGAATTGAATTCAGTCATAAATATCATAAAAAACTGTGTCATGCTGACCAATGAAAATTGAGAAAATACTTGTCAAATAACTTTGCAATGAGATAGATGAAACGAATGATTCAAGAAGTATTACAAGCGTGTGAAAATTGTCAAAAGAGGAAAGTTATAACGACACGAACTAAAGAAAATACATTGGAAATGCTGGAAGTAGATTTATTTGAACCAATATTGTAGATTTTGTGGTCTATTAAAGCAAACTCAGTATGGATTGAAATATATAATGGAAATCATCGATAGTTATAGCAAATACGTTGAGCTTCAAGCAGTAAAATCCCAAGATGAGAAAACCGTTATTACAACTCTAAGAAATAATTGGATTTTAAAATATGGAGCACCTAGATTTTTACATTGTGACAGGAGTAAAGTATTTGAGATTAAATTTATGAATAATTTAATGAATGAGCACAGCATCAAAATAATATTCTCAAGCCCGTATTATCATTCGGCAAATGACCTAATCAAAAGACTATTCAGAACTATTAGGGACGCTATCCATATCACCTTAAAAGATCGAGATCATAAGAATTGGGTAGAGTTATTACCAGAAATCAAATTTATGTTAAATTTCACATTTAAGAAGACGATTAGACAAACACCATGCGAAACAGAGTTTGGAAAAAGAATTAACAAAGAAAGGTCTACAAATATGTCAATTGAAAATCAAGGTTTTGATGGAATAACACAAAGAACATTGAAAGTAGAAGACATTGTGTTAATGAAGAGAAATGATAACAATAAAGAAGATGACAGATATGCTGGGCCTGTGAAAGTAGTAAAAACAATACACGAGAGGAGTTATGAAGTCGAAAAAAATAATGGAAGGAGATTTATTCGAAACATAGAGTGGCTTAAGCCTTATAAAAAAGGGAATGTGATGATAAATTAATAGAAGAATTAATTCTCGTGTTAAAAATATGTAACGAACTTTACTAAAATTAGAATAATAAATCTAAATAAGTTTAAAGTTAAATTAAGGAATAATGAAATTGCTTGATTGTAAAATAAATATTTAGGAGTGTTTGTAATTTAAATATATCAAATATTTATTGAATGTTTGTGTATTAATATTTTCTATTCAATTGTTAATTCATGCTTGCTAAAATATCCACAAAAGTAATACTAAAAAAATTTATGATTAAAAACAACTTTAGATCGATGTTTTAATATTGGATTGTTTGCAGATTTTTTTAAATTAAATTTTGGAATGTATTATTATTTACTATTAATAAATGTGTTAAATTTACGAAACCAAACTTCTAATAATAATTTTATAATTTCAGCAAAATTTTTTGAAACAAAACTAGTGGAAAATACAAGGTGCAATATTTTCAAGATCTATCTCATTTGGTTTATTATAACTTATCCATAATTTAGTGAAGAGTTTCTTAGTTTGTAATAAAATTCGCAGATTATATTGTATGCACTTTTAACCGGACCTTTTGAAGAATATGAATTTACTTGCAATGATTGTCTGGATGGATTGCCGGATAATTGCTCGGTAAAATTATATAAAAATTCATTTTAGATCTTATGTTAATATCCATGTAAGGTTTCGATATCCATGCCACTTGACATAGTATTGTTTATCCTTATTAACCTTTTTAACAAACAATTTGGTTTCATCCATACGATTCCTAATACAGTGATTTGAACAATATTTCAAAGCACAGTCCTCTTCCTCAGAAATAACAATCTTACTCAAATCTATCACAGTATCGTCAACTTTAAATTTAGATATAAATTTAAGCTTTTTTTAAATATTTTAATAATTATTTTAATAATTATATAAATTTAAGCTTTTTTTTAAATATTTTAATAATTATTGGGAACATGTTATATGTGGAGTCTTGATATTATAGTTATTGTCATGTTGCCACACAAGAACTCATCAATATTTTATACCTAAGGCAACTGTGTAACGCAAACTTAACAAAGGAAATGTAGATAAAAAATTTATGTGAAAACTTTTATATTCAGTTATTCAGAATATTTGGAAATATCAAAAATCGAAATGCTTTCCTTGAAGAAAACCAAATTAGAAACAAATATTTTTTCATTTTCCATTCTGTGGGAAATATTATAAAATTATTAATTTGCAAAAAACAAAATTGTTACATTTTGTTTTATAGATTTATTTTTAATTTTATTGAAATTATTATATTACAGTTATAAAAAATTTGAATCGTGACAAGAGGCCCTTAATTGAGTTAGGGCAAACAGATGGAAATATAGAATTACAGATGTCTATAAAATTACACATTTATTTCTCATATTGTTCAATTTGTTTTAATTTATTAAATATTTTAATAAATTTTATAATTCACTTATTAAATTATTAGTTATTTAATAATATGATTTATTCATCTAATTACTCATTGGATCAGTTAAATTTTAATAGATAGAAAATATACAAACCCATTCCAAGAATTACTTCGTTCGAGAGGACTCCGAGTCAATTAACCAATTTTGCTAGAATCCTTTTCTGGTGATGAAAAAGGCATGAAATGCAGTTGGAAAATAAAATTGAAACAATTAATTTCCAAATAAATACAAACAAAGAATATTCACAATATTCCGTAAAAATGATGTCAGGTTGAATCGCTTACCTGAAAAAAGGAAGGGACTAAGAAACATGAATAGCTCGCTGAATCCATGATAGATCTGAGCCATTACAATCTTGGCAACGAAACTCAATTCTGTACAACTAAAACAAAACTAATTTAAGCTGTAATTAATAAGGACAGCAATATATTTTTCTTTTTCATCCTCTGTGTATACGAATAAATGGGAAGGTTTTCCCACACATGACGTGGTCACAAAGTAATGAGGAAAACCCGCGTGAATCATTATAGTTATTATATACATTTCTTTAATCTTTTACACTTTTGTAGCAAATGTGGCCTCATGATCGTAGACCTAGCAGGGATGCTCATCCACATGATGTCATTACTATTAAAATAATCATCATTTTAAGACAGTGGTCGGCAAACCAAACGGTGGTTTTTGATATTTTTTGCGCTTCTGATTTTTTCTCTCATGCAACCAATACCAAGGTCAATGTAAATCAACAAATTTGGTATCTTTCACGACTGTTTTGTAAATTTAATCAATATTAACTGTAATCTTTATTCAGTGTGATATAAATACAAATACTGAGAACCACGGATTCTCCAAATCTATTCGACACACTTGCAGTGATTATCCATGTGCTTTGTTAATGGTCATTGCAAAAGCTAGTCACACCGGAAACTGTAAACCATTACATTCAAATGGCATATCTGTTGGAATTTATGGTAACAGTAAACCTTCTCACTTGAATTTGAGATTCAAAATTGCGGCTTCGATGATATTTTTCATAATTTTGTTACAGAAAGTCTCGTACGATTACAAAGTTGTGGTAGATTGGGGTTCAGGAGAAAAATGATAGGCAATCCAATTTTCAATATTAAAATGTGTGATGAAATACCTGGCAAATCCAATGAATTCAAGAATTCGTTGTGTTATTAACAACTTCGTATTGATTCATCACGGTGTTGAATGTTTTCGCTTCGCCTGGTATTCAATTTTAAATTTTGAAATTGATGGCATTCACATCATTGTTTGTAGCGGCTAATATAGTACTGATCCACTGATGATTTTTGTAATTTCTCGTGATATTTTGGAAAACCTTTTAAATCAATTCGTCTTTAGTTGATGTCATCTTACAAATGTTTGCTGCCAATGTGATACATTGTTTAGATCTGTCGATTGCAATCTTTCCATTCCCAATATCCAGTAATTGTTTTGCGAAACTTTCGGCGGATGCATCTTTTTGTATTTGAACACGCATATTTGTTATCAAAGGCAATTTCTTGATTCTAGTTTCTCTTCTGTGGACTTGAGCAGTGAGTAATCGATTGGTTTTCAATCTTGATTCTTGTTGTTCGTCTGTTTCAGAAACTTGTAATGCCTTTTTTGTGCTTCAGTTGTAGATCTACCAATCGATTTTTGTTTGAGGGTCATGACTGTCTTATATATTTATTTTTAATTTTTAACTTGTAAATAAATGCTCATAAATGAATAAATAAACAACTATTTAATTTATTTGATTTTCAAAATTTAGTATATTATTACTCACTACATGATTTTAAAATTTTTCAATTTAGTAAAATAATGATTAAAATAAATATTCAAATTAAAATAATTTAGCTTACTTCATTTCTTGTCAGTAGTGTATAACAAAATAATTAATTATAATTTTTATCAGTAGCGGCTCTAGAAGGGTGATATTTAAAAAATATTAATACCTTAAACCTTCTCAAGAGTGTACTCAACATCTTAAAGTTTCTTGGCGATCAGATGAGTAATGTAGCAAAAAAATCAGGACATACAGATAGACAGACAGACAAACATACATTGAATTATATATATATATATGGTAGTAAATAGTATTTTGCACTTCAGATTCAATGTATGATCCTCAAATTTTGTTTAAATCAGTGATTATGTAATTTTATATATTTGTTAGCAGTTTTATGTAATTGAACCCATAGACGGTGAAATGACGATAAAAGAATAAAATGAAGATTGTTGCATATACATTTTTAAAGGTGTAGCGAATGTCAATTCCTGAAACTTCATGCTATTACTTTAAGGAAAACTGATTTAGTACAATTACTGAATCAAGTTGGTTGAGTTGAGATGAGTAAATTGCGATTCTACAACGAGACGAAATGATTTGAAGATGATTGTAGGTCAGCAACTAATTGGGTTAAACGATTCGTTCGTTATCTTTAACTAGCACTCACTGAAATCTAAATCATTTAATCAGCGCAGCATGGGGAATTAGAATATCTAGAATGTTTTTTGATATGCATTTTAAAACCTACTGAAGAAATGACTGAGAACTCGATAATGATGAACCATTTTTCCGAAAAGTACGTGTCTGGTCTAGTGTGTGTTTTCTTGATTAAGCCAACTTTTGGAAGTAAACATAAGAGTGTGATGGAATAGCTGAGATAACTAGTTCTCATCTTTTGTGAATCGACAAATTATAACAATTAATTTTGTTGCGATTATATTAATATATATAAACAATTAGATAAATAAATAAATAAATAATTAATAATTCGCCGAACAGAGAAATTCAATTTAACTAACTCTCGCAATACATCTAAAGTTCACAGGACTTTCAATTAATAATTTTCTCAGTAACCAGCTAGGTTTTAATAGGAATATATACGGTTTCCGAGTTGAGAGGGACGGATTCACTAGCGTGGTATTGTCCAGTTAACAAACATCGTTCCGCCTCATCAGAAAATCGTGACGCCAAAGCCTTCGTCAGAGCAAAACCTGGGTAAAACTAACGAAGACGTGTGAGACGTTGAGAATAAAACATCGTCATCTCGAAGGTGAGCATCGAAGAGTGGCTGGAATGTAATCTAGGGGCGAGAAGAAAAATAAAATATTAAAAGAAAAACTACCATGAGCTCTAAAATATTTGAAAAAATAATTAATTAAGATAGTATTCAAATTGGACAGGGGTTAACTGATTTTACTATAGTTACTGAACCGGAGATTGAGTACGACTTTTAGGCTCACATCAAATTATAAAGGTGAATATCGATAAATTTAATGTTAAGAAAACAAACATCCTCCTTTTTGGAAAAATTAAAAAATATCATTAGTTGAAATGAAACAATCAAAAGATCAATTTGGAATCCAATTGGAATTTGAAAAGATGAAAAAACCAAAATAGTTTGTTTATCAAATCGTGCTGCTCCTATGACTAATTTCCTTGAAAATAGTATAAAGATATTAAACGAAAAATTGCTGAACGAACTGAATTAAAAAGTAGTTCGGAATTAAATCGATTAATAGAAGTAAATTTAAATAACAAAGTTCTCCAATATATCTAGGTTATCGGGCCATAGTTAAATTCTCACAGCTAAAGGATTATTACGTAAAAAGCAATAATTAATGTACAAAATAAAGATGATCTATATTTCATATATTGTGTTTTTGTTGTATTGCAATTTAATAAAATCAAGATAGAGACAACACTAACAAAATATTTAACATACATGTCGGAATTAGTATATGACTCTAATGATATGCCGATGAAACTGTGTGATATCCCAGTTTTTAAGAAGAAAAATACGGGTTTGGCAATCAATGTGTTGATGTGGATAGTGATATTGTAATAATATTTCGCTATTTAGATATAATTCATCTAACAAATGTTACTAGAGTGGATCCTATCTATTTTTTATTGATAAAAGAGAATGAAAAATATTATTATACTGCAGTGACTGATTTACAAAAGGATTTTAAATCAGAAGTCATACAAATAAAAAAGTTCAATTATTGGGTACTAATTAAATTCAGAATTCACAATTATTAATATAGTGTCAATAATCAAGAACTTCATGATCCAAAATTGATATTAGGATAGTGTTGATAACATTTGATATCATAATCCTTATTGAAAAACTTTAAAAATTTTATTCATGATAATGATATTTTAAAATGTTTTTATGATTTTTTTTTCATTATATTTTCATTAGAGTTTATCCAAATTTGCAAAACTTTCAGAATTGCATAGATTTCTACAAATTTTGTATGAATTGAACATCTCGATCCATATGAAAAATTATAATATTATTTCATTGACACTGGTTTTGATATATGACTTTCTTTTCTCAATTATGTTATCTCTTGCAATTATAGATTTTTTTTCGCTTTTCTTTCACTTTCTTTGATAGTATATACTTCTTGGTAAGTTTTTTACCATGGACCAATGTAATCAGGAGGTCGACTAACTGTGAGACTAGTAAGTAGGACAGCCCAGAAATCTTCCCGCCAACTTACATCACTAGACCTTCATGATGTTGCTGGCTAGTCCTAGGAAAAGATTTAAATATAACACAGAAGAAGGTAGTTAGTAGCTTTCTACTACATAAAAAAATTGCAAAATAAAATAGGGGGAGGGGGGGGGGGTTTATTTACAGATTATTTTCGAATTATCTTGATTACATATTGATATAATCAACTTAATTGATTTTTGTGTGTATTTTTTTTTCGAAAGTTTTTTCGAGTTTTAGGCGCGATTTTTTTTTAAATTCAAATTTTTGGAACATTTTTTAAAATTCAAATTTTGGCGAATTTTTGAAATAAAATTGAAATATTTTTTTGAATAATTTTTTTTTTCAATCACACTATAGTCAGGGGTATTTTTGAAAAAGACTAAAATAAATAGGCTTGAATCGCCTAAGATGAACACACTATAGTCAGGGATATTTTTTAGGCTCTAGATAAAAATAATTTAAAATATCTAAAGTAAATTAAGATAAATTAAAGTACATTAGGATACATTAGAGTATATTAAAGTAAATTAAGGTAAATTAAAGGGTCTAAAGTAAAATAAAGTATATATATAAAGTAAAAGAGTATATTAAAGTAAATTTAGATAAATTAAGGTAAATTAAAGTATATTAGAGTAAATTAAGGTTCCTCTAGTAAATTAAGATACATCAGAGTAATTTAAAGTACGTTAGAATAAATTTAAGTAATTAAGGTTCTTAAAGTAAATTAAGGTGCCTAGAGTAAAGTATGGTAAGTTAGGTAAGAATTTTTTAAAAATAAATAGAGATTCAATAGTTAAGTTACATAAGGGTAACTTTTAAAGCTGAAAATTTTAAAAGCAGTTATAGTTGGCAAATTACATAAGGTAAGAATTTTTTAAAAGTAAATAGAGGGTCAAAAGGTAAGTTACATAAGGTAAGAATTTTTAAAGTTAAAGAGTCGACAATATTACATGATAAAATTTATTAAATAAAATTTTTAGTATAGTTTTATCGATCAATTTTTATACATATTTTTAAATGATAAAATTTTGAACATAATTTTACAATGGAATTTTTTATACATGATTTTTAAAGATGAAATTTTTAGGATAATTTTACAATGAAATTTTTTATACATATGTTTAAATAATAAAATTTTTAACATAATTTTACAATGAAATTTTTAATACATGATTTTTAAATAGAATTTTTAGTATAATTTTATCGATGAATTTTTTATATATATAATTTTTAAATAATAAAATTTTTAGGATAATTTTACAATGAAATTTTTATACTTGTTTTTAATTGAAAAACTTTTTAATGTAATCAAATTTTTAGTATAATTTTTACTATGACTTTTTTATACATCTTGATAACAATAAAATTTTCAAAGAAATTTTTCAAAAACTTTTTTCAAAGAATGTTATTAAATTAAATTTTTGAGTTTCAGTGTTACATAGTATTGCCTAAGGTAGGTAGTAGTCATTCGCAAGAGCAACCCATCTCCTCCACTCTGCAGCAACCCATCCTTAATAATAATAATAATAATAATAATTATTGTTTACTGAATTATAAATTAATTAGTAAGTACAAGTAGTGGTTAACCAAAGTGCTAGTGAAAAGAAACTTGATTAGAAAAAGATACTTAAATTAATTTCTCAAAACATATATTACTTTCATTGTACTTGGAATAAATTTTCATATATTTATTGAAAATGATTCGACTCTTTAAATTATTAACTCAAAGATGTTAAAGGTTTGAATAAAACTGATAGAAAAAAAAATTAATATCTACCGCATTACTAAAATCAAATAACTATAATTTCTGATACCATGCTTCAATACATACATAGGTTCTTGTGTACTAATATCACTTACTGAAAACCCAAACTTATAAGAAAAATGTATGTGATTGTCTATTAGTCTTTGTAGAAATTATTTTTATTAAATGTGGTTAGCTGGTGAATAGAATTTGATTAAAGTAGTGGGAAAGATGTAAGTTATTTAAATACAATTTTTTAAAGAAAGCTTCAACATAGTAGCAAATTTTAAAGAGAATAGTACTTATCATTTTAAAAATTAACTGAGTTGTAAAATAATTGAAAAATTTATTAGATCATTTTTTAAAATTTTATAAGATTGTTAGGTAATTGTTCTAGGTACTTGTTGAATGAAAATTAGTGTATGTTATCGACTGCTCACAGTATTTAATTCTACAATTTCCGGATAAATAATTATTAAATTCTTGATTCCTGGAAATAATCGTAAATATTTAAATTATTCAGAAAATTGTCAATAAAAACCTAAATAATGGGTAACAAAAAAGTTTTAAATACTAGTCAATTTTAGTTTTTAATTTAATTGAATTACAAATATTTTAATAAAATCAAATAAATAGTTACATGAATCAAACAATTTCTTAGAACTGAAATCTTATTGATATATCCTGATTAACCTTAAATCAATGAAAAAAGTAACAATTTTCCTAAGTATCATATAAATTCAACCAACTCAATCCCCTTAAAAATACTATAAATTCACCTCTCAACCAATCATTTCTCTTCAAATGTTATTTTTCACTCCATTATATCAACTATATTCATAATTTTCATAAAAACCTATCAAGTAGATAATATTTACCCTTTGAACACTAATATTCATTCCAGTAAATTACTTTAAGAATATTATAAATTCATCTCTTGACCAATCATTTTCCAACAAATAACAATATTTCAAGCCATATTCAATATTTTTCATAAAAATCATAACAATACCCATTTCTATAATATTTACCCTTTAAATAACAATATTTAACTAACTCAAGCCCCTTAAAAATGACAACAAACTTGTTCTTAATCGACTATTTTTCACTAAAATAAATTCCACTCTTGACCAATCTTTTCCCATCAAATAATACTTTCCCCTACTCTACCAACTATATTCATTATTTTTATAAATATCACCTATTAAATAACGATACTTAACCGACTCAACACCTTAAAAATATCAACAAATCTGCTGTTAATCGATTATTTCCCTTTAAAAGATCATAAATTCTCTTAGCCAATTGTTTACCCCTAAAATAAAATTTACTCTCAACCAATCATTTCTCTTTAAATGACATTAATCCCAGTTATATTCATTATTTTCATAAACATCACCGACATATCGATATTCAACCGAATAAATTTCTTGAAATCCCCTTAAAATAAAATTCCTCTCGTGACCAATTATTTCCCCTTAAAATATCATAAATTCTCTTAACCAATCATTTCTCTTTAAATGACAATATTTCCACTCTCACAAAAGATTTATCCACATATTGATATCTATCTGAACAAAGCCCCCTAAAAATATTATAAATTACTCCTCTATATTCTCCATTTAGAAAATATTTACCCTTTGAACACAGATATTCAACCAACTCAACCCTTTTAGAAATGACAACAAACTTGTTCTTAATTGAGTATTTCCCTTAAAATATCATAAAATTTCCTCTTAACCAATCATTTTCCTTGAAATGACATTTTCCCCCAATGCACAACAATATACATATTTTTTGTAAAACTTTCTTTAGAAATCTATATTTAACCGAATAAGATCCTTAAAAATTCATCATTCGGATCATATTTACTATATGTATTCAACCAATCAAATTCCCTTAAAATTATCATAAAAATATGAATTTTACCAATAAAAATAATTTTTCTTTAAAGTATTACATAATTGTTATCGATACCCAAACATTTTCCGTCCAAAATCACCACAATTTGATTCTGGCAACAAATTCTATCAAATAAAAAATTCATCAAAAATGACTAAAATTGAATAAAGTCTATGTTTCCCACATAAATTAAATTTCACTAAATTATTGTAAAATCATAAAATATATATCATGTTGCTCAAATAATTAAAATTAATCAGTAAATCAAGTATAAATTCAATAAAAACTACCAGTCAACCATAGAGATATAGCAATGATTTTCATATGTATATTGATAACCACACTGAGTATCTTCTTAAAAATCTCTAAATTATACTACTTTTGTGATTGATATCCACGTAATCAATAAAATGGAAAATGAAAGTAATTAATTGACCACCCTTTTTTTAACTGTAAAATCAATTAAAATTTTAGGTTTCACTAAAATATTTTTATAAATCAACTGATTTAATCAACTTTTTAAATAGATCATAAAATTAAAATATCATTTACTATTCAAAATCTATCAGTCAAATTGGAATCTAATTGGTAAATAATTATCATAAATATATGTTTCATAAACATTTTGTTCCTAAAATACACTTTTATTTGAAATAATCCTAAAATCAAGTTAAATTTATTAAATTATCGAGAAATAAAATGTTTCTAAAATTATAGATTTACCCTAATTTCTTCAAAAATTTCTACAAAAACATGATAGTCCCCAAATTCCATTAAAATTCAAAAGAAAACCATAAAATTCACAAAGATGATTAAAATTTACTAAAATAAACTAAATATTATTAAAATTATCATAAAATTTCCCTAAAAGCTCTAATTGATTTACATAGCCTAAAAATTATTTTATTTTTGTCGAGTACAACCTAATCTATTGAAGGGTGTATTTAAATTTATTAAAAGTTAATAGAATTTTCATTGAAAATGACAAGTCAACAAATGGAATTTTAATTAGTAGAGATTATATTCTATAAAGAAAATTTTCAGTGAAGAAGTAATATTGGTGAGAGAGTACATTAAGTAGCTAAAATCGTTGAAATTACTGAAAAAAGCGGGATAGCTAAAGATATCTACTAAATTGATGACACATCAATTAATATATTATAAACTTACGTAATATACTTTGAATGGAGAAAACATACATCGAAGAGAGAAAATATTCATTAAAGAGGAATGCTATCATTAAAGTGAGAAAATATGAATTGAAGCTAAAAAATATTCAGTGAATCGAGAATTACTTATAATAAATTAGACGGTAAAATTTCTCAATGATGAGATGAAATATCAATTAAATATTTGGAAAAACTTGAAATAAATGGAGTCTGAATTATTCATTGATCAACAAATATACTTAATAGATGAAAATATGCACTGATAATGAACGTACAATAAGAGTGGATGAATTACTATTATATTCAATTAAAATTTATTAACAATTGAGTTGATTTCATCGGTCAATTATATTTAAATATATATATATATATATTTTGATGGACACTTATGCATGGAAGAATAGTTATTAAAAACAATAAACGCGCGCGCGTATGCAAATCCAACGAATATAATACTATAAATATGGTTGGATCTAATACAATATAACAAGTAGGAAGAATGTAGTAGAAAGTTCAAAAAATAAGGGAATGTAGTAAACAATACATTGAATAGATGAATAATTTGGTATAATTATTATAAGAAACATTTAGTTTTTATTTAATGTTAAATAAATTCATTAAATTTATGAATGTTTTATATTAATTATTGCTTTTTATTAAATGTTGTAAATTTACTTTTAGAAATAATAATCATTTTTTGATACGTTATTATTATTTTTGAATTTAAATTATTATGTTGTCAATAGTTACAATTGAATAAATTATTTAAAATAATTTTACATTTGGATAACAATTATTTATGTTTTAATTAATTATCGCTTTTTATTAAATGTTGTAAATTTACATTTATAAATAATAATCATAATTTTTTGATATTTTATTATTATTTTTGAATTTAAATTATTATGTTGTCAATAGTTACAATTGAATAAATTTTTTAAAATTATTTTACATTTGGATAACAATTATTTATGTTTTAATTAATTATCGTTTTTTATTAAATGTTGTAAATTTACTTTTAGAAATGATAATCATAATTTTTTGATATTTTATTATTATTTTTGAATTTAAATTATTATGTTGTCAAAAGTTAAATTGAATAAATTATTTTAAATAATTTTACATGTGAATAACAATTATTTATAACCATAAATTTCTAAAGATATTATTCAAAATACTTTTATTTTGTCAAAAAGTTCTATTTGAGTTTAAAACTAAATCAAATATTCTATTTACTAATCAATAAAAAATTATTTTAACTAAATTTAAAATACAAGTTTAAATAATAGAATAATTTTACAATTTAAAATAATATGTTGTCAATAGTTACAACAAAAACTAATATTTAAATATAAGTTTTATCGAAATTAATTACATTTAGATAATAATTCTTAATAGCAATAAAATTCATTAATTTTCATTCAAAATATATCATTCAATGTGTTTTTAATGTAAGAAACTTATATTTGTTTTTTAATATTTAATTATTTGATGTATATTCGCTGGATTTGCTAAAAATTCGTTGAATTTGCATACGCGCGCGCGTTTTTTGTTTATAATAACTATTCTTCCATGCATAAGTGTCCATCAAAATATATATATATATATATTTAAATATAATTGATCGATGAAATCAACTCAATTGTTAATAAATTTTAATTGAATATAATAGTAATTCATCCACTCTTATTGTACGTTCATTATCAGTGCATATTTTCATCTATTAAGTATATTTGTTGATCAATGAATAATTCAGACTCCATTTATTTCAAGTTTTTCCAAATATTTAATTGATATTTCATCTCATCATTGAGAAATTTTACCGTCTAATTTATTATAAGTAATTCTCGATTCACTGAATATTTTTTAGCTTCAATTCATATTTTCTCACTTTAATGATAGCATTCCTCTTTAATGAATATTTTCTCTCTTCGATGTATGTTTTCTCCATTCAAAGTATATTACGTAAGTTTATAATATATTAATTGATGTGTCATCAATTTAGTAGATATCTTTAGCTATCCCGCTTTTTTCAGTAATTTCAACGATTTTAGCTACTTAATGTACTCTCTCACCAATATTACTTCTTCACTGAAAATTTTCTTTATAGAATATAATCTCTACTAATTAAAATTCCATTTGTTGACTTGTCATTTTCAATGAAAATTCTATTAACTTTTAATAAATTTAAATACACCCTTCAATAGATTAGGTTGTACTCGACAAAAATAAAATAATTTTTAGGCTATGTAAATCAATTAGAGCTTTTAGGGAAATTTTATGATAATTTTAATAATATTTAGTTTATTTTAGTAAATTTTAATCATCTTTGTGAATTTTATGGTTTTCTGTTGAATTTTAATGGAATTTGGGACTATCATGTTTTTGTAGAAATTTTTGAAGAAATTAGGGTAAATCTATAATTTTAGAAACATTTTATTTCTCGATAATTTAATAAATTTAACTTGATTTTAGGATTATTTCAAATAAAAGTGTATTTTAGGAACAAAATGTTTATGAAACATATATTTATGATAATTATTTACCAATTAGATTCCAATTTGACTGATAGATTTTGAATAGTAAATGATATTTTAATTTTATGATCTATTTAAAAGTTGATTAAATCAGTTGATTTATAAAAATATTTTAGTGAAACCTAAAATTTTAATTGATTTTACAGTTAAAAAAAGGGTGGTCAATTAATTACTTTCATTTTCCATTTTATTGATTACGTGGATATCAATCACAAAAGTAGTATAATTTAGAGATTTTTAAGAAGATACTCAGTGTGGTTATCAATATACATATGAAAATCATTGATATATCTCTATGGTTGACTGGTAGTTTTTATTGAATTTATACTTGATTTACTGATTAATTTTAATTATTTGAGCAACATGATATATATTTTATGATTTTACAATAATTTAGTGAAATTTAATTTATGTGGGAAACATAGACTTTATTCAATTTTAGTCATTTTTGATGAATTTTTTATTTGATAGAATTTGTTGCCAGAATCAAATTGTGGTGATTTTGGACGGAAAATGTTTGGGTATCGATAACAATTATGTAATACTTTAAAGAAAAATTATTTTTATTGGTAAAATTCATATTTTTATGATAATTTTAAGGGAATTTGATTGGTTGAATACATATAGTAAATATGATCCGAATGATGAATTTTTAAGGATCTTATTCGGTTAAATATAGATTTCTAAAGAAAGTTTTACAAAAAATATGTATATTGTTGGTGCATTGGGGAAAATGTCATTTCAAGGAAAATGATTGGTTAAGAGGAAATTTTATGATATTTTAAGGGAAATACTCAATTAAGAACAAGTTTGTTGTCATTTCTAAAAGGGTTGAGTTGGTTGAATATCTGTGTTCAAAGAGTAAATATTTTCTAAATGGAGAATATAGAGGAGTAATTTATAATATTTTTAGGGGGCTTTGTTCAGATAGATATCAATATGTGGATAAATCTTTTGTGAGAGTGGAAATATTGTCATTTAAAGAGAAATGATTGGTTAAGAGAATTTATGATATTTTAAGGGGAAATAATTGGTCACGAGAGGAATTTTATTTTAAGGGGATTTCAAGAAATTTATTCGGTTGAATATCGATATGTCGGTGATGTTTATGAAAATAATGAATATAACTGGGATTAATGTCATTTAAAGAGAAATGATTGGTTGAGAGTAAATTTTATTTTAGGGGTAAACAATTGGCTAAGAGAATTTATGATCTTTTAAAGGGAAATAATCGATTAACAGCAGATTTGTTGATATTTTTAAGGTGTTGAGTCGGTTAAGTATCGTTATTTAATAGGTGATATTTATAAAAATAATGAATATAGTTGGTAGAGTAGGGGAAAGTATTATTTGATGGGAAAAGATTGGTCAAGAGTGGAATTTATTTTAGTGAAAAATAGTCGATTAAGAACAAGTTTGTTGTCATTTTTAAGGGGCTTGAGTTAGTTAAATATTGTTATTTAAAGGGTAAATATTATAGAAATGGGTATTGTTATGATTTTTATGAAAAATATTGAATATGGCTTGAAATATTGTTATTTGTTGGAAAATGATTGGTCAAGAGATGAATTTATAATATTCTTAAAGTAATTTACTGGAATGAATATTAGTGTTCAAAGGGTAAATATTATCTACTTGATAGGTTTTTATGAAATTATGAATATAGTTGATATAATGGAGTGAAAAATAACATTTGAAGAGAAATGATTGGTTGAGAGGTGAATTTATAGTATTTTTAAGGGGATTGAGTTGGTTGAATTTATATGATACTTAGGAAAATTGTTACTTTTTTCATTGATTTAAGGTTAATCAGGATATATCAATAAGATTTCAGTTCTAAGAAATTGTTTGATTCATGTAACTATTTATTTGATTTTATTAAAATATTTGTAATTCAATTAAATTAAAAACTAAAATTGACTAGTATTTAAAACTTTTTGTTACCCATTATTTAGGTTTTTATTGACAATTTTCTGAATAATTTAAATATTTACGATTATTTCCAGGAATCAAGAATTTAATAATTATTTATCCGGAAATTGTAGAATTAAATACTGTGAGCAGTCGATAACATACACTAATTTTCATTCAACAAGTACCTAGAACAATTACCTAACAATCTTATAAAATTTTAAAAAATGATCTAATAAATTTTTCAATTATTTTACAACTCAGTTAATTTTTAAAATGATAAGTACTATTCTCTTTAAAATTTGCTACTATGTTGAAGCTTTCTTTAAAAAATTTTATTTAAATAACTTACATCTTTCCCACTACTTTAATCAAATTCTATTCACCAGCTAACCACAATTTAATAAAAATAATTTCTACAAAGACTAATAGACAATCACATACATTTTTCTTATAAGTTTGGGTTTTCAGTAAGTGATATTAGTACACAAGAACCTATGTATGTATTGAAGCATGGTATCAGAAATTATAGTTATTTGATTTTAGTAATGCGGTAGATATTAATTTTTTTTCTATCAGTTTTATTCAAACCTTTAACATCTTTGAGTTAATAATTTAAAGAGTCGAATCATTTTCAATAAATATATGAAAATTTATTCCAAGTACAATGAAAGTAATATATGTTTTGAGAAATTAATTTAAGTATCTTTTTCTAATCAAGTTTCTTTTCACTAGCACTTTGGTTAACCACTACTTGTACTTACTAATTAATTTATAATTCAGTAAACAATAATTATTATTATTATTATTATTATTAAGGATGGGTTGCTGCAGAGTGGAGGAGATGGGTTGCTCTTGCGAATGACTACTACCTACCTTAGGCAATACTATGTAACACTGAAACTCAAAAATTTAATTTAATAACATTCTTTGAAAAAAGTTTTTGAAAAATTTCTTTGAAAATTTTATTGTTATCAAGATGTATAAAAAAGTCATAGTAAAAATTATACTAAAAATTTGATTACATTAAAAAGATTTTCAATTAAAAACAAGTATAAAAATTTCATTGTAAAATTATCCTAAAAATTTTATTATTTAAAAATTATATATATAAAAAATTCATCGATAAAATTATACTAAAAATTCTATTTAAAAATCATGTATTAAAAATTTCATTGTAAAATTATGTTAAAAATTTTATTATTTAAACATATGTATAAAAAATTTCATTGTAAAATTATCCTAAAAATTTCATCTTTAAAAATCATGTATAAAAAATTCCATTGTAAAATTATGTTCAAAATTTTATCATTTAAAAATATGTATAAAAATTGATCGATAAAACTATACTAAAAATTTTATTTAATAAATTTTATCATGTAATATTGTCGACTCTTTAACTTTAAAAATTCTTACCTTATGTAACTTACCTTTTGACCCTCTATTTACTTTTAAAAAATTCTTACCTTATGTAATTTGCCAACTATAACTGCTTTTAAAATTTTCAGCTTTAAAAGTTACCCTTATGTAACTTAACTATTGAATCTCTATTTATTTTTAAAAAATTCTTACCTAACTTACCATACTTTACTCTAGGCACCTTAATTTACTTTAAGAACCTTAATTACTTAAATTTATTCTAACGTACTTTAAATTACTCTGATGTATCTTAATTTACTAGAGGAACCTTAATTTACTCTAATATACTTTAATTTACCTTAATTTATCTAAATTTACTTTAATATACTCTTTTACTTTATATATATACTTTATTTTACTTTAGACCCTTTAATTTACCTTAATTTACTTTAATATACTCTAATGTATCCTAATGTACTTTAATTTATCTTAATTTACTTTAGATATTTTAAATTATTTTTATCTAGAGCCTAAATTTGCCTATGAAAATTGTGTGAAAAAATATTTCAAGTGTTATTTTAACATGCCTATAAAATACCCCTGTCAATTTTTTATCAGTAGGCGATTCAAGCCATTTTTATTTTATGCCTATATTTACCTATAGAAAGTATTGAGACCAAATATTGCATTGTATTTTATTACGAGTTAAAAATATCCCTGACTATAGTGTATTCATCTTAGGCGATTTGAGCCAATTTTAATTTTATGCTTTTTTTATCGTTAGGCGATTCAAGCCAATTTATTTTAGTCTTTTTCAAAAATACCCCTGACTATAGTGTGATTGAAAAAAAAAATTATTCAAAAAAATATTTCAATTTTATTTCAAAATTTCGCCAAAATTTGAATTTTAAAAAATGTTCCAAAAATTTGAATTTAAAAAAAAATCGCGCCAAAAGTTCGAAAAAAAATACACACAAAAAAAATTAATTAAAATACACACAAAAATTAATTAACTTGAATTCATCATTATGTAATCAAGATAATCCGAAAATAATCTGTAAATAAACCCCACCCCTATTTTATTTTGCAATTTTTTTATGTAGCAGAAAGCTACTAACTACCTACTCACAGATAAATGTCGTTACTTCCAGAACGAAGAAAATTTCAGTTGAACTTTGATGAAAGTATATTTACGATAGAACCTCAAATTAAAAAGAGATATGTAGACATTCAGAAATAAATAATGTGGAGAAATTGATATATTCCATGTTTGGGAAACACATAAAAGTCGATGTGCATTTGTCTGAAAATTGAAGAGATGGTGTAAAAAAAATAAGAGGATAAATATCAAGTTTATCTAGAATTAAATATAGACAAAGTGAATCAAATTTTAGATTTGAAACGTTTGCGAATTTCATGCTGTACTATGGGAAAAAAACCGAAACGTCACACAAATTCAAAATATTTTGAAAATTACGTTTTCTGAGCAAATTCCTCAATATCAAAAATGTAAATATTATGAAGAGTTCATAAATTGTTTTTATCTTATTTGCTATTTCATCATTTTCAATAATTTATTAATGAAAGTTATATAAACTAAACTAAACTCATTAAATATTTATTTTCCCTTTATTTAAAAGTAATAAATTATTTTCGTCTTTCCTCTTCACTTCATTATTTTAGTAATTTATTATAAAAAAGAAACTAAATCTAACTTGAGAAATATTTAATTATAACTTTTCAAACATGACAATAAATTCCAACTGTCGGTTCATGGAAATTTCAAAGACATGCTGTTCATAATTCTGTCCTAAAGATGAGAAACAATAAAAGTAATGACAGTAGAGATTATAATAAAAATTACCGAATCGATCAAGATTCAAGTGCGAGAATTATTAATAGCATTGACGTAGACCTAAAAGTATAAAGTAATTTCACCGTGAATGCAAACCGACTAGACTAAAGAGGCATAACGAGACAAAACATAAGAATTATTTGAAGTTTGATAAAAATACGAAACAAACGAAGCTCAATGAGTTTAAGTAGCAATTAAAGTCTCAACATAAAGGACGCTAACCTGCAACAACAATTACGGTTTGCAAATACCCAGATTGAGATCGATTTGCAAAAGCTAAGTGAAGAAATAGAAACAAATATAGCACTAATTAAGGAAATATTTTTTAATGATTTCATTTATATTTGTTTTACTTAATTTTTAGTCACTAAAAATCAGTGCTATATATTTCTTTGCAATGTACGTTTGGTATTATTATTATTATTATATTATCTATTTTTTAAACTTTAATTTTTTACATAAAAGAATAATAGTAAACACAAAAATATCTATAATGTATCTAAATCTAATATTAGATTATATATTATTATATGTGGCTCGCGGAGTTATGATGTATTTCCAAGATGACCTGTAAGATAATTTGGGTTAGCCACCCCTAGTTTAAATCTTTAGTTCATTAATTGTAGTATTAGTTAAAAATAAAGACAATATAAAAATAAAATTGTATCGGCCATAGTTACATATTTATTGATCAAATTCATAAATTTAGTTAATTCAAATACATGGATTCATATAACAAATAATAAATTATGTATAGAATTAATAATATAATAAACCATGCTTCTGGTGGGTTCGTGGCATCTGACCTTGAACCCTTGACATACAACTGTTCGACACTCCAATGGTTACCCGTTGCTAATCAACGTTGTTAATGCAACCACTGGTTCTGAGACCGCCAAAGGTGAGCTTTATTTCTAAAAACTGCTAAGGCCCTGCCTCCAGTTGGGTTCAGCGAGCTGCCGCTAGAAGGCATGTGCTCGTCTTCTATCTTTCGGTCCCTTCGCTTAACGTAATTAATTATTTTCCTCGTTAGTTATACACTCTTAATAGCAATTGATCAGTCTAAAATGAAATTTTTAAAAGAGAACAAAATGACAAAGAATATTTTATTACAATGCATCATTATCGTTTAAATAAGTATCGTAGATTATGGTTTTCTCAACGTCAATCCTAATCGTTTGTTTGCCTGCACGCGACGTTGCATTCGTTCTGATCTACTAAGACGCGATTGCGGACGCGTAGCTTTTGTCCCTGATAAGGATTCATTCTTTTCCCGATAGCTCAACTGCGCGGGAGCAAACATTAGAGGGTAAGTCACTGCGTTACCCTCTCGACTGGCTCCGAGAGACGTCTTTAATCTGCAAATTTGAGTGCGCAGAGCCTGCGTGATTTTCTTTTCGCCTTGTCATCCGCACTGAGTCTTGTTTAGTCGCTGATACACCTGCTTTACTTTCTTCTTTACGTTCTGCTAATTCTCGGCCAATCGATTTATTGAGCACCATATCTGAAATAATGTGAGTCTTTTAAAAACTTTATTATCAATTTGATCAATGTGGTATTTAGTATTGGTCATAAAGATTTATTTAGTCGTTATTATGGGTCGTCTAGATGGAGTTAAAGTGTGCTAATCTATTTACGTTTAATTTTATTCATTCACGAAATGTAATTCATTTCTATTCTCTAACTAATGTTCATTATTATAATCAATAAAATTAACTTTATTTCAAACAAAAATGATTCAACTATCTAAATGTTTATTTTCAATACAAACGGCACTATTTTTCTCCATAATCTTTCCTTCTACTCTGTGAGAGTGGATGCATTCGCCTGTCTGTTGGTAGATGGCGGCTGTTATAGGTATGATCCCCTTCTCTTCGTGAAGCTCCAATCCGATTCCGAACTGATTCTCGGAACATTCTTGCCGGTGGTTACACGCATTTGATCTAACACCGGATCATTCAATTCAAAAGATATACCATATTCAAGCGCATATCCGTCGGTGCTGGGTATCTCTCCGATATCAATAGCTTCATTCACTCGCTTCAGTCTTCTGTGAGCCATGATCACTTTCCAGTGCATTTTTTGTTCCTGGGCTTCGCATTCATATAGAGAAAATTATCCATGTTGTCGTGCTTCGCAAGCCGGGCTCCGTCCAGGTTCGCGTTTAATAGCGAGGCTAGGAATTTCGACCTCGTCGTCTCTGGAATTTGTCCGGATAAGCCAATCGGCTCCACCTATCGTAGACAAGCTGTAGCTGGCATCCCACAGTGCCTGGCGATATTTGGCGGCAATTTAGGAGAGAACTTTATAGTGACCCGATCAACGTCGCTCCATGCATTGTTTCTCCGATAGTCCGCATCCACTGAAATAAAGTAAAATGAAACATAGCTTCAATCATAATCTCGATGATTAGAGGTATCGTAAAGAAGAGATCTTGGTGATATTGAACATGGATATCGTTATTGTTGAATTGTGTTATTCGTCTGTGTACCCATGCTCTCTTATTCATAGTATTATGGTGAAATTTCTCTTATTCGGTGCTTGCATTCTTGTATGTTTCATTATTTTTCCTTATCTTACAATAAGAATTTACTTGATGTGGATTGCTCGCTGTTTTTGGAGATCCGGTTTACATTGTTTGGCTTCATCCTTCCATGGTCATTACCAGCTTGCTCTTTATTGCAGATTTTTCTCATAAACATTTCGCCTTTGTCGTTCGTAGACTTCATATTTAACCACACAATAAAATGAATTTACGCAAAGTACATTTGATAAATATATTATGTGCCAGCTGGGTGAGTCACTTTTTATTGATGTGAAAATTCTCGTCGCGATTTTTATCAAGAACGGATGCTTATATATTTTTTCTCCGTGATGATCATTCAAATATTTGTAAAATCATTTATCTGTTTATTGATATTAGTGGTCATATCCTGTATACACCTGTGTAAACACATTTGGATTTATTAAGACGTCTGTATCTATATTGTCTGATTTATCAGTAGGTGTTCATTTTCTTGGTTTTCTCATTTTGCCTAGTTAATTTCTACCGCCACTTTTCAATAATACGCTGCTTCAAGAGGGCTCCATTGTCCAGGTTCTGAACTGGTACTTCAGATGTCTTCAAAGCCTCGTCGTCTTGGGTGAATTTTATAGTTTATCTAACCACTATGTAAGTTAATTTGTTAGGCTTCTCCTAACTCAATATTTATTGGGACCACTGCTATCCTATTCGTCAGGATTTTCCTGGGACGTTCTATTTTGAATGGTGTTTGGAATAATCATTAAGTTCCAATCGAGGTTTGATTTTTTGCTCGGAGACTGGACTCTATATCCACCTATATTGTTAATTGCGTTTGGAATTTGAGTTATATTTATGACATTTTAATTTTTATCGTACAGTGCATGCTCGTGTTTAATTTATTTAATTCTAAACTCTCATAATTTATAATAGTATGCAACTGTATATCGTGGTGCTTACATAAAGTTAAAACTATTGGAGATTGATCGCAATTAGAAAAGCCTCAAAAATATCTCTTAATACTCTCGTATGATCGCCTATCAAGATATATCAATGTTAATGGAATTTACATTTGAGTATAATCGCTATACTTATGTTATCGATTCTTTAATTAGTTGTGTGATTAGAAGAAAAATTTTAGAATTTATTTTTGATACTTGTGTTATAGACTTAACTTAACTTTTATTTGATATTACTTCAAAAATTCTCGTCATCATCTCGACATGATATTTTATTAAACTATTTGGGGTTAAAGGTAATTCGATCATTATGTCAAATTTTTATAATTTAGTCAACGCAATAAATGTTAGTTAGGCTTGTAGGGCTTTTGCTTCCTTTATTAGTGGTGTTTAAAGGAAAGTTATGTTAAATTTATGGTCTTTATTACCCAGCCATTAATATTGATGTTATCCCTAAACCGTTCGTTAACTTTTATAGCACTTGGTTTACTAATAATGTCAGTCGTAAATACTCAAATGATCCTAATGTTTAATGACTGGTTTATTCACCCTTCGACGTTGATTCGACTTTCGTAAGATTCCCCTCTTCCTTCCCCTTAGTTGATCCTAGGTACAATATATGTTGATATTATAATTTAAGAGTGCCCACTGAGCTACTCTGTGTGAATTTTAGCTGTTATATATGAGTGATTTTAGTCAATTTTTCGGACATGAGGAGAAAGGGATATGGTCAAAAGACCATTTCTCTATCACTCGATGCCCCTATAGATTCATAATTTACGTTCAGCACCCGTCGTAACTCACAACTAGACACTCACGGGCACGGATTATAGGCCGAGAAATCGCTCTTACACAATCCGATAATGTGTATGATTTTATTGACTTGTGGTATGTATTGCTTGAGGCCAGAAATATTTCGACAATAAAAAAAATCTATTTCAGTCATAATATATAATTGCAGAATATGGCTTTCATAGAATTACATTGAATATCATTCATGTACATCAAACTTCCAGAGTAGGGATTTTCGAGTAAGGACTCACTGGTAGTTTGCTTGAGTAAGCGTCGTGTAAGATGATTCTCCAAAGCTTCTTCAAAGTTTTCTTTTTGTTCGATGATGAGGGCAAACTCATCACCACATTTGTCCTAAATAAATATTTTAAGACAGTGCCTGGAAAATATAGAGTAAATATATGCGTGGAAGATTGAGTCCCAATCCAGAGGCCGAGCCCCCAAACCAATCCCCAAACAAACTGAACAATTTTGAGATTACCTTATTATGTGTGATGATTTTAACTAATTTTATATAGTGATTCAATTTTTGAAACAATTATTTTATTGTGTATAATTATTAAACCAAAAAATTAAGTAAATAATTTCTTTATCGAATTAAATAAAATTTATAACTCCTTTACTAAATAAATAATTCCCTTTTAATAAATTAAATAAATATTTTAGGCTAGGAAAATTTTAGTCAAAAGCGCCCAAAGATTTTGTTCTTTGAGATAGTCATGCAAAGTAAATCTTCACAAGACTTTAAAATATAACAGACAAAAACGCTAACATATACTTTTTGCACGCACGATATAGCACACACTAATATACATAAAAACACCAACATAGCAAGCATCATATTTAAAGATTGAAGATTTGAATTTAAAGATAATTTGTACCAAATATTTTTCTTGGTAAATTTTTAATTGTTATTTAATAAAATTTTATATAAAGACTTGTTTTTATTCTATATAAGAAATTCCAGTGAAAAGTTGAGACCTCAACATCTCGAAGTGATTTTCACAATTGTAAAGATATTTTCCCAAAGAAAAGGGTCTTGCAACTTTTCCCTAGAAAAATAGTTTTCACAAGAAAAAAGTAATTAAATTCTGTAAAAATGAATCGGTCAATGTATCTATTTTGTGACCTTAACCTAGCGTGTTCCTTTTGATGCGTTAAAACAAAATTTGACCTTGATTTTAATTGTAATATCTAATTTTAATTTTGTCATTTTCTTATATTAAATAGATAATTTATTTTTATTATTTTTTAATTGAATATTTCTAATTAGAAACATTTTATTTTTAACCAATTTTTTTCGTTAAAATGCTGGTTTTATAAATTAATCCATTCTTGGTCAAATTATTATGTTCTCGTGTTGTTTCTATGTTAATTTCTTGCGGTTCTTGGTGCATTTGTATATAATTTTATTTACTTTTGTTTTTTCGATTTAAATTTAATTATATTCTCTCATATTTTAGGGTGTTTTATGTTAATAGGTCTGATTTTAAATCTGCATTGCTGTGTTTGCATGCTATTTCCGATTCATTTAAACAAACTCAGTCTTGGCCCAACACTTCTGTAAATAGAAAAGTAATATTGAAATGTAAGTTTGAGATTAATTTTTCAAGATTACACAGAATTTAATCGAAAAAGGACTAATTTTTGTTGATTTTGCATCGATTTTTATATTGTAGCTTTCTACGTATCATTTTATGTCATAAAATCAAACGCCCACACGTTTTTTTAAATTTGGCTAGTGTGCTCTTACTTATCTGATTTTCATATTTTCTTTTTATTAAACTTTTTAATTTAGTTTGAAGTTCCATTTTTACATTTATTTTCGAAAATTCAATTAGTTTCTATAACTTTGGAGCCTAATTGGTAATTTCTGATAGCTTTTTCAGTTTAATTGTTTTGTTATTATTTTTGATTGTTTTTATTAATTTTTTAATGTTTTTCATAAGGTTTTATTACTTTTATTGTGCTTAATAGTTGTTGAGTCATATTTTCATTCAGTTGTTTTGACTGCTGTAAGTTTTTATGTTTTGTAATTTTTTTACGAAAAAATGAAAAAAATTAATAATAAATCAAAAGGAATTAAAAAATTATGTTTTAAGAATATTCTCGAAAATTCCTTGTTTTACCGTATCAAAACACACTCACGAAAAATCGTGGTATATAAGGCAGTACTGAATCTCAGTGACAAATCTCAGAAGAAGCAGAAGTATTCTTTCAGTACGTTTCCAAATTTTTTATTTACTCTCGAAATGATTAACTTGTTTATTAAATTTTTGCATATTCGAAACAGTCGAGACAATAAATTAAATTATTGTTTAATTCATGTTACATGCTGTTATTTTTATTCATTTTGTGGGGTTTGTGGTTTGTTTAACCTTGACCCCATACATAAAATCTTTCTTGCCTTCAATGGTTACTCGTTTCTGAGCAACGTTGGTAATGCAACTACTACTAAGGCCCGGCCTCATGATTGGTTCACGCACTGCCAATAGAAGGTATGTGTGCGATTTTTCCTATTTCGGTTCCTTCTCATTGTCCTCGACACTTTTAACTATTAAATTTTATCCGAACCCCTTATAGTTGCAATTTAACGGATTCAAATCTACGATTAATAATTAGATGGAAATATAACAAATGAAACTAAATAATTAACAATAATCGTTTATTGGACAAAATTAATCATAGTTTAGAGCAATCACTAGCTTGTATTGCTCGACGCTTCACGCATTCCGCCTTTCCTGAGCGTCGCTGTGAAGGTTTCGTTGCTGGCTTGGATGCATCAGTTGCCTCTCGATATTCTAACTGAGCTGGCGCAAACACAAGTGGGTACGTTACGGCGTTGCCCTCTTGGCAAGCCGATAACGCCACTTCCAAGCTGCGGATTTGGATCTTCTGTGACTGTCCGAGCTGTTTCTCGTCTGTCCATTCGCGTTTGGCGGCCGTCAATCTCTGGTAAATTCTCTTGGTTCAATCCAGGAAGCTCTGATTTGTTGGATTTTTTGATTCATTTAAAGCAATTGGGAGTGAAGCTCCGCATTTCCCTGGCGCGACTTGGCGAGAACTTTGGTCAAAGTACTGATCAAATTCATGCCTAAAATTAAATTGTTCATTAATAGATCTCATCCATTTGGTTATGGCGTTTCCTCATTTATCTTCCTTATTATCTATTTAAACTTATTCTACTAACTTGGGAACTATTATGTATTCAGTCATTAGGCTTGCTAATGGTTGTCCAAGCCTTTTTCATCATTCTCGATACCTCGGTCTTTAAGTCAATATTATAAATATATTCAGGAATTAGAAATTAAGATATTTTAATTCAACCATTTATTAAATAAGTACATATTATTGATGTCGGGGATTTTGGCGATACAAATCCTGAGCGAATCCGCATTGTCTTCGAGCATATGAGTGCTCTTGCCTTTCTACGGGGCTTCCATTCGCATATCGGGTCTCTCTTGGCAAAAGCTTCCTGGGAATGACCGCATTCATTGATCGAATGAATTCAGCCAACCTCAGGTCGTCCATTTCATATGATATGACATATGGTGGGACGTATTCATCTGTGCTGTGGATCCTTCCCGCAGCGATCTCCTCGTTTATTCTAGCCAGGTATCGCTTTGCCTCTTCGACTTCCCAATTTATCTGTTTTTGTTTCTGCTCGAGCCTAGCTAGCATATATTCTGCTTGTTGTCTGCTCTCCCAGGCTGGGTTTCGGCTAGGCTCCCGCTTGATGGTGACGTAAGAAAGGTCAATTTCTTCGGGTTCTTCTGCACACCCATCTCGGAATTCTTTGACTGGAGACACCGTGATTTCGGCGTCCTACATCGCCTGCCTACATCTGTCGGTGGATCGTGCTGGAAAATGCACGGTTATCCGGGACGCGTCGATCCATGATCCATCTGTAAAGTAAAGCTTAATATACTGAATCTCGGCATAATACTTGGTGATTAAATAGAAAATAATTCTCGGTACTTTCCCTCGTCGATCTTGGTTTGGCAATAATTATTATAGTAGAAAGATCAGTTATATAACGAAGACTCTAATCTTACCTCATTATGCTTTTCTTGACGATGGCGTTAGAACGTCTGGATTTATCAAACTTTAGCGCCTGTGTTTTGCGTGTCGTGATTGATGGACTTTATTTTTGTTAGAACGGTTCTATTTGGTTATTACGTTAATACTGCTGTAATTCTTGCTCCTATGAGACTAGTAACGTAACTATTTGCGGCGACTCACGCCATTATGGTGATGTAGTTGGTAATTATAGTGACGAATAAATTTTGTCTCGAAAAAACACCAAACCAAAGAAATACGTTGTATAGAATTTTATTAAACTAGTTCAATGTAATATGAGCGACCGTTATCAAGTAAGGCATAACATATCTGGTCGGTGGCAAGGGCATTTGGCTTCACTGCTAATTCCTCCTTTTGTTTTGGTCCTTGTCGTTTCATCTTAGACTTTTTCTCGGGTACTTCTAAGCGGGTGTTACAAACAATCGCCTTATGGTTTTCATTGTATTTAAATAATAAAATTAAAGACGATTTAATAATGTTAGAATTATACCTTCTGGCGTGGGCTTTCGGTTCTCCTCGGATCCTCTCATCTGGAAATTCCCTCGTTGTGACCTATAATGATTCCGCCTTCTTATTGGAGTCGTCGATACTTTCTCGATTCGCGTGTGCATGATTGAAGTAATTTTATTAGATTTAATAGATGATCACATTCGCTTTATTATTTATATGCCGGTGATTGTTGGCGTGTATTGATCATGACTGGTGACGTGGCAGTAGGTCTTCTCTTGTCGCACATAGTTGATTTATTTAATTTTAATCTTTCCTTTCTTTGTTTCTCATTTATTCCTGCATTTAACGATTAGAAGATTTCTATGTGTGGGGAGTGTGTATGTTTCACTCAGTGTTTTCATTTTTTGTGTTGATCCGTGTTTGTCTGTGCTGTTGAGCAGAAAATTATATTGATTCATGCTACGTGGATAAATTCTTTTCGAACAAGATTATTCATCTATTGGTATTTAGCCGATTTAATCTTGAAGGGTAATTTTTCTCATTGAATCGTCAAGTCAATTATCAAGTTATGTTATTAGTTCAATTTATCATACGGATCATGGGTATCACGATTTCTTATTCGACTTCTCAGATTGTGGTTAATGATTACAATTCGCTGAACCCGAGCTGGACATATTTAACGGAAGATCCTTGAGCCGATACTCTCTAGATTCAAAGTTCTTATTACAAAACCATCAGATGTTATCTATGATTCAAATTCGATGTTCCTCCTCATACACGATCATTCGAGCTGACTACTTGAAGGGTTACAGACTCTGCATCATTACTACCCTATTGACATCCACTATCGTCCTATGATCCTCGTTGTTATTTGTTTAATGGTTTTGTCATTACAATCCTTAGGGTAAAATTGATCCTACCTCTTGTCACTTATTTATTTTTCCGGGAATCGGTTTGCTCGATTTATTCTTTCGTGAATTGATTTGTTCAAGTGATCGGATAGTGATGTAATTAATCTATTTTATTTCTTAATTTAATTATTGGCGATGTTATCATTGATATCGGGTTATTATTACTAATATTTATAATTTAGCTCGTCATTTACTTTATGATTTATAACAGTCATGATTCATTGTTATATTTACTCTTAATTTAATGGCATAAATGGTGAAGTACTTATTCTCGGTTATTCAATCGAATTCCGTCAACCTGATAATTAATGCTAGGGTATTTCGGTGTGGAGTTTAGATTTTTTCGAGTTATTTTATTTAACTTCCATGAGGGACTATCGTTAAAGTTTACGGCCTAGTGATTGAGAGATTGGGTTAATTTTGGCCAATTTACTTTCCGCATTAATATTATGATTACGATGTTCAAATTTGAGATCTAATTTTGGGTCAGCTTCGTTTAATTTGCTTTCGTCATAAATATCATCGTCAGGGTTTTGGGTTATAACGTTAACTACTGGGTTCATTTCGTTATTTCATCTTAATGGAAAGATTAGCTTTAACAAGATTTTTAAATTGATTTTTTGGTTTGCCTTCTCAGTGTAATTCTGAATTGTCTGTGAGTCTCTTTCCATTAACTTTATCTGTCATGGCTTTCATTAGAATACTTTATTTTTAACGTTGAAAATAGTTTATTTTATTTTGTTTAATTGATGACATGACAACGACTTCCGACTTCCTTCCCACACTCCCTTCCTTATTTGACATTAGGGTAGATATGTTGATATTATAATTTTACGAGTGCCACTTGACTACTCAGTGTTTATGATTTTAAGCCGATATGGAAAATAATTTTTGGTCGATGTTACAGAAAATGGATGACGAAGGAGTAGCCAAAAGACTACCCCATTATCTCCCAGTTTCCCCTAAAGGTGAAAAAATATTGACGTTTAGGTTTCTGCGTTACGCACGCCGAAACCTTCACGGGCACAAACTATTTGCGGATGAACCGCACTTACACAGCTTGAATTGGTGTGTATATTTTGATTTCTTGCGGTGGTGTATCGGCTGTGGGCCGAAAACATTTCGACAAAATGTAATTTTCTTCAAATATATATTCTGGCATAACATCATAACATGCTTGGCATATAATTAGTATTGCATCATCATTCGCATAACGTTTCCCATACAAGCGTCAAGCAGGGCTTACCGTGAAGATACTCATACGCAGTATGGAAAAGTTCAAACTGATTCGAATAATAAATTGGCGAGAGTTGTTGTCGTTAAAATGAGTCTTTTGATTTCTCAAAATTGGTTTGGACGAGTCAAAATATGCTTAAAATTCTGTGAAAATGAATCGGTATATATACCTGTTCTGTGACCCTAACCTTGCTTGTAAATTTTAATGCAGTAAAACAAAATTTGATCTTGAAGTTATTTGTCTACTCTAATTCTAATTTTATTATTTTCGTGATTTAATTTGACATTTCGTTGCTTTTTTTTATTGAATTATTTCCTATCAAAATTATTTGATTTTACTTCTATTTTTCATTAACTCTTATTTCTTTAACTAAATTGTCAATTTCCGGTCAAATTCCTGTGTTTTCTTGTTATTTCTGTGTTTATTTCGTGCGGATCTTGTTGAATTTTGTTATTATTTATATTTATTTTTATATTTTTCGATTTTATATTTTATTTATTTCTTTCTCATATTTTAAAGTGGTTATTTGATGTTTTATGGGTCTGATTTTAAATCTGCGTGTTATGTTTGCGTGCTATTACCAATTCATTTAAACAAAACTCTGTTTTGGCCCAACAATTTATATGCATCGATATTTTATTTATTACAAATATTATCATTTATGTTCTTATTAATTTTTTAAATTTTTTTACGGTATAGAGATGTTTCCTAGGGATCGAACTGGTGGTTAGCGGGGAACCCGTGGTGAGGGCAGTAGCTGGAACCGCTCAGTATTCTTCCTTCCTAAACCCTATCTCCCAACTCTCGAAAGATTAGTGTTGAGGTCCTGGGAAATGTCTAAATATAAAGGTCAACAAACGACGAAATTAAAAGCAAACCAAAAATCCAATGTAGGATAGATGACAAAATGAATGAAATTACTAATTTGCACAAATTACAACTAAAGAAATACCCGAGTAATTTTGATTTTCGAAGACATCCAGAATAGTTACTTTACAATCGATATTAGACGATAATACTTGATAAAAATGATCCCAAAGTAAGCCCTAAGAGTATAAATTTGTCAATTATTATACTCAACTATTTTGAATATTATTATTATTATTGTTATCATTTTCATACTGTCATCATAATTTTATTGAATTTAATGTTAACTTTGAAAATTATATATTTATTCCGATTTCATTTATGAACGGGAATTATCAGGCGAAACGTATAAAATAAACCTTACATTATTTTAGTTTTATGTTATTTTATATAATTTGATGGAGTTGTACCCTAATTTTCATCTCAAACTTACTATTAACATTAGGTGCGTGTCAATAAGTATTTCATGGTTATTAAGATATGCAACCAACTTACCTTAAAAGGAAGGGTTGAAGAGTATGTACTTTACAAGTACCTTATAATTTACTTCGCTTTGAATATTTGAAAATTTTATTATTATTATTATTATTATTATTATTATTAGTGTTGAGCCAGTACATAGTTTTGTTTATATGAATTGGAAACGGCACGCAAACATAACATGCAGATTTAAAATCAGACCCATAAAACATCAATAAACACCTTAAAAGGCGAGAAAGATATAATTAAAATATAAAATCAAAAAACATAAAAATAAATTAAAATAATAACAAAATGCATCAAGATCCTCACGAAATAACATGAAAATAACAAAATAACATAAAATTTGACCGAAAAATTGACAATTTACGTAAAAGCAAAGAATTAATGAAAAACGTTGAATAAAAATAAAATAATTTTAGTTATAAATAATTCAATAAAAATTTACTGAATAAATTGTCGAATTAAATCGAAAAAATAATAAACATTAGCGGTAGATTATACAAATAATTTCAAGGTCAAATTTTGTTTTATCGCATTAAATTTAACACGCAAGGTTAGGGTCACAGAATAGGTATAAATACCAATTCATTTTCGCATAAATTTAATCACTTGTGAGGGATCACTTTTTCTCTTAAAAAGCTCTTGCGATTTTTAACAGAAAAAACAGTATTGGATAACAAGCATATTGAAACAAGAGTCCAGAACGATTATATTTTTGGAACTATCGAAAACTATTGAAGTGAGCATGAACGATATTTATGAGTATGCAAGTGAAATGATGCAATTATGTAAAGAATATTATGGGCAATTATATGATATGAAAGGATGAATTTGTTTTACTACTTTCAAAATTTTTAACCGGCCCACATCCACACACCAGCAAGTAATTAAAATCATATATACCTATTGAGCGGTGTAAGTGCGGTACATCCGCTAATAGCTCGTGCCCGTGAGAGGCCTCGTCGTGAGTAACGACGGGCTCAAACGTCAAATAGGGGCAGTGGGGAGATCGGGAACCAGTCTTTTGGCTGATTCCTTTTCCCTCATTCCCGAAACATTGACCTAACTTTTAAAACATATCGGCTAAAATTATTACACGGAGTAGTCCAGTGGGCACTCCTAAAATCTAATATAAACACATGAACATCTTAGGGTTAACTTTTGGTTAAAAGGAAGGGGGCTTGCGGAAATCGATGTAACGATCATCTTTGTTATGTTAATCAAATAAAGCATAAAATTCTAAATACGTATAATACTGTACCTGCCGGTACAGATAGGAATTAGATAATAAATTCGACAAAAAATGTAAAGATCCTAGTGATATAGAGAAAACGAAACCTAGTACACTAAGAAATAAAGGATAATATCACAAAGAAGTTAAACCAACGTATTAATGTCAACGAAACCCAAGTAGAAATCTAAAAATAACCCCTAAAGTCGCGTTAGTGAACTCAGAATTGAGCATTTGATCCTTCCAGTAGTGAGGAATATCCATCAATCTTAAAAATTAAAAGCAAAGGATCAGAACCCATAAAGACAACAGTTAAGCAACCCTAAGCCTTAAATCGTTAGACGAACTTATATAGAATATACCCTACACTTCCTAGTACATCATAAAAAAATTGGGTTAGATTATAAAATAGACATACAGCGGGTCCATACCAAATTATAAGGCAAATTCCAAAATAATTTATTAAGTAATAAAACTAAACAAAACATAGGTCAAATGATAAAATAAGGATTTGTTAAAACATAGAACATCGTAAGACATAAAATAACTCTAAGGCAATGTATTAAAATAAATTATAAAGACATAGAAAAGATTGTAAATCACAGATACGTTATAGTATAATAATTTATTAAAATAGGCAAACATAGAGGCTATCATATAACATAAATAAATCATAGGACATTTTATTAATGAAAATATGGAATTAATCGCAAATCACAGATACGTTATCAAATAATAATTTATTAAAATAGGCAGACCTAGAGGCTATTATATAACATAAATAAATCATAGAACATTTTATTAATGAAAATATGGAATTAATCGCAAATCACAGATACGTTATCAAATAATAATTTATTAAAATAGGCAGACCTAGAGGCTATCATAAAATATAAATAAATCATAAGGCATTTTATTTCAAAACATAAAATAATCATAAATCACAAAAATTTAACCAACCTCTTCGTTGAGCAGATAAGAAACAATGGGTAATTTCCTTCACATGTCCATAAGTTAGCGCGAGAGAATCATTTAATCATCTGAACCCATCGATAGTTTGGCATCTATATAGTGACGCAAGTTTTCACCACTGCAGGAGTTACTCTCAAAAACAAAATAATAGTACTAAACAACGAAAGATACTCACCAAATATTTCCCTGTAGTTGAATCCCCGTGAACTCATATCATCAGACGTTCTCACAGACTGCTTGACCTTGCTTGGTCCATTCGAAGAAACTTGGAGTAGTAAATCCCAACTTTCATCCATTTGTTAGTCGGAACGAATCCGAAATTCCATAGAAATGAGTAATTGTTTCAAAGATGGTGACAGAATCCCATTGACGGTGTTGTAGTGACGCTCACTCTAGGATATTTGTGGTGAGCTCTACCGTGATGGAGAAATAATGTCAAAGGGGAAGCAGGAACTAATGTCCCATTCAAAATTTCAACGGCACTAGCAACTGACCAAATTTCAAATATAAACCTAAAATTAAATAATATAATCAAAAATGACGTAATACTATGCAAATAACTAACCGATGTGTTGTGAAATTCCACACCTATTCAGCGTATCCGAAGGTCGGTGTGCATCGATTACGAATAGAAAGAAGCAGATGACTGCTATGCACACCCGTACCCCACTCAGAAAATCTGACAAACAACGTGGTTATTAAAATGTCTACAAATATTAAGCACTGGGGGTAGTACCAGTAGCCTTAGTCCTCCTGATTTTTTTACGTAAAAGAGAAGCTTTGTTGACCATTCGGAACAATGGATACTGTCGAGTCAAGAAGGAAGATTTAGATGATGTTCGGCTTGTAATATAACTATCTATCTAGCAATCCCGAAACCAAATAAATAAAACGCGAACCGATACTTTAGGTTTCTAAGGAATAGAGTAAACTTCGGTTTTCTGAACTTCATGTATAGTTCAACCAAAGAGAAAAAATAAATTTTTATGATTTATAAATGAATGGCTGAGAATGTGTAACACATGATACTGTATATGTAATTTTATTTTTAATGATATTCAATAGTAACAGGAAATTCTAGTATCCGTTGGACAGACGACGACCGAACTACGTTGACAATCCCGAATAAATTTGCTGGAGGCTATCCCCAGGCTTTGTGGGATCGGGATACTCCCTATCCACGCATGTTTTATCAAAGTGGCCATACAGAAATAAAAACCGATATGACGAGGACGTGGAGCTGCCCAGTCTCGCCATAAAAAGCGAGTCAAAGAAGAATCCGGCTCTCGAAATTCAACATGAAGCTGAGGTGGCCCTTCAACAGTTCGAGCATCTTGAACGGAAGTACCGTTGGAAGGCCAACCTCCAGCGCAGACGGTTGGCAAAAATCAACAAAGACATTACCAGCGGTCGAATCCCAAGCTCCGACGGCTACCTGCTCGAATATAATGTGTCATTCCATCCAGAAGATCCAGCCCTCCTGGAGCTAAATGCACCAGTACACCTACCCCTTCCAAAATGTCTTCTACAACCACACATCCTGGAGGCGCTAACTGATAGGACGAGCAAAAAACACGCCTACTCGCAACGTCCTCTAAAGCGTGAGGCACCGCCTAGAAACTATGGGCACAAAATCACGAAGTAAAGCTGTACAACAATATAAACTTGTGAATAAAAATAAATGTTTTAGTCGTTATTTATAGTTTTTTTCGTTTGATTGCAAAAAACTATAATGTAGGTTAGGTTATGATCATGAAGTAATAAGAAAATTTAACTAGGATCACCACCAGTAATTTGATACATAATTAAATAAAACTAAACCCGTTTTCTATGTTCATTCCGTTTTGAAAATTTATCAATCAAGGAAATCGGCCAGGAGTTGAAGAAATTGAGAAGGGAGAATATCAATCTCCACCAACAATGCGTGCAGTTTAGTCGCGAACTGCAACGAATTAAAGCTACATGGATCGAGCCCTTTCGGGTAAAACGCATATACCAGAACCTCACTGCGGTTCAAAAGGGATAGCAAGAAGAGAAGGACTTGAATCAGGCCCAAAAGATCCAAATCCGTGGACTAGAAGTGGCCGTAGTGGTAAGCCAAGAGGAGATTGCTGTCACGTACTCCTTAGTATTTGCGCCCGCGCAAGTAGCTTACCAAGAGCAGAATCGGCCCAAGAAAATAACCGGTAAGCCGAAGGTTCACGCGAGGACTGGAAGAGCCGAGCGCGAGCTTAGGAAGCTCCAACCAAGATCTAACTGAACATGATTGTAAAAATTTCGTGATGAATGTTATGATTGTTTTTCGTAGGTGAATAAAAAATGTTGTTTTTTTAATGTTTCTTTAATAATAAATGTTTCGTGTTTAACTTGGTATTTGTTTGATTCTGACGTCGTATTACTGAAAATAAGATTTTAGTTGAGAAGTGAGTCATAAGCTGAAGAATTAAAGAAGTACAGAAAGTAAAGGACCTAAAAGCAAGACGAGCATATACTTTCTATCGGTAGCTTGCTGAACTAGCTGCAGACCGGGTCTTAGCAGTTTTGAAAACAAAGCTCACCTTTGACGGTCTCAGAACCATTGGTTGCATTACCAACGTTGCTTAGCCACGGGTAACCAGCGGGACATGCATAACTTTGTATGTAAGGGGTCAAGGTTATAAGCACCACAACCCCCAAATTAGCATTATAATTATTATAATTATTATTATTATTATTATTATTGTCATCCTCCTCAGAGATTTTGAGGCAATGAGGATATGTAAAAGCTTGAACTTGTGGGTTTGAACTAAAAAAATCTTACTATTGTTATCTGGATTTGATTCTTAATTTTATACTATTCCAGTGATATTTATTTCTAACATATAAAAGGGACGTAGTGAATCTAAACGTGGGAAAAATCAAATTTAAAAAACTAATAAAATTCATTTACAAAATTTTATAAAATTTTATCAACCTGAAAATAAAGCGTAGGTAATAAATAAAATGCCGATTAAAAAATTTTATTTATAAAAAAAATGAAAATATATCACCAAGGTAAAAAGATATTTAAAGTTTAATTCCATAACTATAAAATTCTCGTTTGCGTGCGTTTTGTTCAGGGGTTGGATTTAGAGATTCTGCAATTGAAAGTTAATAAAATTTGAAATAAATCAATAAACATACTTCTTAGTGTCCGTGGTGGTGAGAACCGTCCATAAGGATCCGATTCCTAGGAAAACCCTAAAATACAGGAAAAAGTAAATTAAAAGTATTTTAAAATCAATACCTACTTTTATTATAGAAATTGGAAATACTATAATAAATTGCCATGGTAATAAGTGGAAAGCGAAAGAGACAGAAAATTAGGTTACTATTAAAATGATAATAAAATATATAGTACATATTTGAAATATCTCTTAGATTTTTGATTTTTAAGGTTTATGATGAGAACCTGTAATACGAAATAGGAAATCCTTATATATACTAATGATAATTATATTATATGAATCAAACTCTTATCCTTTACTATATAGTCAATAAAATTAATTAATACTATTTTAGAAACTAATAGAACCAATATTTTAGGGATTATAGTATATTTAATTTAGAAATAATAAGGATATGTTTATAAATTTCTTTGGAATCACGATTATTAATATTATTATTATTATAGTAGTGGGATGTGTCACCTCCAGCACACCCCCTCCCCCTGCTGAGAGAAAATTTTTCTAAGTACAAAAGTACAAAAAAAATTTAAAACAAAGACAATGACTCATTCAAGGTCATTGAAACAAAGACCATGGCTCATTCAAGGTCTTTGGATGACTCATCATATTTTTTGAAACACATTCAAACAAAGACCATGACTCATTCAAGGTCATTGGATGACTTATCATAACTTTTCAAGGTCATTCAAAAGTAGGTCAAGGTCATTGCATTACTCATCAAATTTTTTCAAGGTCATTCAAAATTTTTCAAAGTCATTGTATCTTTAAACACTTTTTAAATTTTAATTTACTACTTATTTTTTATAAGTAGTATATATTTTGTAAATTTATTTTATTATTATTTTATAAATATTATTATTTTTGTGATTATTTTTATTATTATTATTATTTTATAAATATTATTATTAATATTATTATTATTAAAAATATATATTAAAAAAACAAGACATATACAACAAAAACTTTTATTATAAAGAAATAATTCTACTATAATAATATTGTCGAAGAGCTTTATTCAAAGCCCATTCCACATACTTTCGATATCGGGCCACACAGAAATGACATCCATCACCACATGGATATTCGAGTTCCATATCTTTTGGCAATTTGTTTTGCTTGACATCCCATAGGAACTCGTCGATTACGGTAAATATCCATATTGACGTATAATTAAAGACTAAATCTGGAATTATTGATTTTGGCTTATTCTTCAATATTTCATTTATTTCTGGATAATAGAATTCTAGACGTTCTTTAATAACTTTAAAATAATCATCTATCAAATAGTTAATAATAATATTTAGTAATTATTAATTACCATAATGTTTAATTTCTTTTATAGCTTGAACTGCGCTTGGTACATCCATTATAATGATAAAAATTGAAAAAACAATTACTTTCATACTAATTTAGATCAATGAGAAGTTAAATACACACACACAACCTTTTAGCTATAAACAACAAATATTAATTTATATAGATCTGAAAATGATTAAAGAAATTATAATAATAATATTAGTTTTTAATATGGTCAACTCAATTGTTGTAACCGTTCAAGGTAAATATTTAACAAGATGTGTATGTCCATATATATGATAGATAGGCCTAGATATCTGAAAACTCCAGTCAAAAGATTATCTGAAAGAATGAGTAATTTAGAATTCCGATTTGAACACACATATGAGACTTTAAAAAGAGCTAAAAACGAATTATATGATGATATTCTATACCTAAATAAGACCATTGGTATTATCAAAATGAATTAAGAAAATCAATATTAGAATTGAAAGAAAATCGCAAACTTAATGAAAAAATGATGAATCAAGTTCAATATAGTATAAAATTTTATTCTAATAAGACAACTGATCAGTTCAATCGTATAATGAAATTACAACCACCAGTTAAAAGTGGTGGCAACAACTTGAAAGAAGTTAACAGTGCCAACAAATCATCATTGCCATTTCCATTATATATTTTTACATATTTTCTTAGTATTGCATGATTCTGATTGGTCGAATATAGTATAAATAAGCTTACACTTTCAAATATTTTTATAAAATGCCAGAAACTAAATTTGTTATAACTTTGTTGAATGAGCTGCTCTCTAATAATAGAGAAGAAGATGATATCATTAAAAACATAAAATTCATGGTAAACCGTACCGAGAAAATCGTAGAAGACATCCCATTTGATTATGAAAAAATTCTTAATTTGCCAACATTGGAAAGAAAGAATGCATTCAAATCAATATTTAGTTGCATGTTTGATGAAAATAATAAATGGATGCGAATAATAGTAGGATTAATGTATATGAAACATATGATATTAAAATCTGGATCTGACTATGAAAATAATTTCCAATGGTCTATAGAGGTAAATTACTTTATATTGTTATTAATTTATCATTTTTTAGGGGATAGAAACAAAAATTGATCCGTGGGTAGAAACAAACGGCGGATGGACAGCGATTATTGAAGTTGCCGCAGAAGCCAAACGCTCTGATATTTATATCGAAAATTGCAAATTTTTTTTAAAACTATTAACTGGAGCATCTGTTTTATATTTATGTAATAAAGTTTATCATAGATTTTAATAAATATTTCTTTGTTATTATTATTAATAAAAAACTACATTTTTAAAGATTTATTGATTATTACATGTACATTCTTCATCACCACAATATTCTATCATAATATTTTCTATAACATGGTCAATACAATTCTTAAATTCGGTAGACTCATCTTTAAAAATCTCGGTAGTATCTTCAGTATCATTAATATTTTCTTCATCATTAATAATTTCAGTATCATCAATAATTTCTTCAGAATCATTAATAATTTCAGTATTAATTTCTCCACCATTAACAATTTCAATATCATCACTCTGACATTCAAAATCACAACATGAATCTTCTTTACTCAATGCTTCAACTAAAGTCAACATATCTCTAATTTTTACACCGGTTATTTCTTCGAGTTTATCAAACAAAAAGTTTATTAAATATTCTAAACAAAAATTAATTAATTATTTTATATTTTATATTTTACCTTTTTCAGACATCATTTTAAAACTATTTTAAAACTACTTATAATTTTGATTATAGAATAACAAAGAAAACATTAATACATTTATTAAACACTAAACACTATACATTAAAATAATTGTGAAAGTCTAGCAGTAACAATTTTCCAGATTGGAGAAAGCACATCATTTTGATCACCTTTATATCCTTGGATTGCTATTGTTATATACCAGTTTTCCTGTTCTTTGAAACCTATTTCTGTAAGTGCATCATAATATCTGGTATATTGACTCGTGAAGAAAGCATTTTCAATCCATTTTAAATTGGAATTGATCTTTTTGAACGTATTATCAATATCCTTGATATCTAACATTGAGAGAGTCCCAGCGAGAGATTGAAATTGAGTTTTATTAAGTTTAACTTGATTTGCCAATTGCATATTGATAGGCTCCTTTAAAAAATACTATTATAATTGTGGAACATCTGAACTGGTTGGACACTTATTTTCTTGGTCATGTTTGATTTATGATATTTATAAGGTAGTGACGCGCTTTTATACTCTTGACAGATAATGATTAACCAATTAGAATCATGCATATTATTATAACAAAGACAGGGCAAGATAAGTGCGTGACTGCAAAAATAAATAAAACTGTATGTAAATTACAAAGAAAACATTGAGTTTGTATATGATTTTACAAAAAATCTTTCATCTATATAAAATGCATTATTAATATCACGTGTTTTATTATTACGAGTTATTATTATTATTATTATTATTGTTACCACCACCAAATAAAACTACAATTTATTACTAACAAAACAAAACAAAATAAAATAAAAAACATTTATTTTCTCAAAAGTTTCATTTTTTGCAAGTTTCTTATTGAGTTTGTAATATTCCACTCAACATATCGCTGGTACCGGAAATCGCAGCAACTGCAACCCAGAATACAGGGGTATTCCGTTTCCATTTCCTTGACCATGCGGTTGATTTTATTATCCATAAAAGCTTGCTTAATCAGCTCAAAATCATAATTCTGGTTTCTTCATATATTGCAGCTTCGATCATTGCAGGCTTCTTGATCTTCAAAATTTTCTTCATTTGAGGATAATAATAAATAATTCTGTCAATCACCATAGGGGAATATGTGTCTAAATAAATAATAATAAAAGAAAATAAATAAATAATAAATTTACCAAATTGACTGGTATTTTTCTTCTGTATATTTTTCTTCGGTGTAGTTTGCATTTTAAAAATGAAATGAAATGAATAAGCAAGTTGTTTTAATCAATCATTAGCCAATCAGATATCGACCAATCCCGTGATTTCATTTTGTATGTCACAAACAATATTTTTGTACTCTAGATTTCGCAACCCTAATATGACTATTTTGCCACTGGCAAACACGTTAACACACATTGGGTTGTATTTTAAAAGCCTCAATGCAGGAAATAATTCCGGCTTGAATATACAAAGACATTTTCTTGACATGTTGTATAGATTGATAGATTGTCCCATATTCATGGTAACCGTAATTGACTGTATTTTAATTTCCTTTATTCTATATTGTAATTTATTGACATCTAAAGGTTTCTTGCATCCCATGATTCTGCATTTGCCGGATTTGAAAAATATTATAGGGTATTTTCCACTATTATCAACAATTTGTTGGGGTTTACCATTTTGAAATGTCATTTTTGATACATCAAAAGTTCCTTTATAATTTATATTTGATAACATAGTTAAACAATAAAGAAATATTAATCTATATATATATGATTTTTAGGAAGAGTTCAATTAATCATATAATATTAACAAAAACCTATAATTATACAAATTAATAATGAAATTAAGAAATGATGCTGTATATCAAATCGTCGGCCCAAGTGGTAGTGGTAAAACTATGTTTGTGTGTAAATTACTGAAATCTAATTTATTTCAAACAAAATTCAACAAGATTTATTGGCATAGGGGTGCAGATGAAGAAAATGGAATAACTCAAGATAATTTCTGTAAATTGAAAAACATGAAAATAGTAAAGGGTTTCGATAAAAACTGGTCAAGTCGTTTAAGGAAAGGTGATGTCATCATTATTGATGATTTGTATCAGGAAGCTAATAAAGAAAAGGATTTTAATAATTTATTCACAAAAATCAGTAGACATGTTGTTGTTACTGTGATCTTTATTACTCAAAATCTAGTTCATGAGGGTGGTGCACATCGAACAAGGAATTTAAATGTTCAATATTTAGTTATTTTCAAGAATCCTAGAGATGCAACAGTTATTGATTTTCTTGCTCGACAAGTATACCCTAAAATTCGTAATTTTCTCATCATTGCATTTCAAGATTACAAAATCACCACATGGATATATATTTCTTGATTTCACACAACAATGCACTGATGATTTACGGGTAAAAACAGATATTTTCAATAAAGAAGGTGCCATGGTATATAAACAAAGTTGAAAACTTTAACATGTAAAAATGTTTACGAAATCCAGGCTTAAAAATATCCGAAAATTTAGACAAAGTATTAAAAAGACAATAAAGACTGAAAACGTTCCACCAAAAACCAGTTATACACAATCTAAAAATTAATAACCGAGAATTACCCTGCAATGAATCTAATATCGAAAAACATTATTAAAAAAGTGTAAGAAAAAAGTTAAAATTGTAAAAAATCATAGGAATTTCCCATATTTTAATGCATTGTTAAAGGCTTCGAGTATGAAAAGAATGTCTATTTTACAATCATTTCCAACTTTTGTTGTCGATGATCTACTCAAAATTCTTTTAAAAGTAGTCAGAGCTAAAATTAAAATCAGTAATTCTAAAAAACTAGTATTGAATAAACATCTTAAGCCTTTGTTATTGCTAGTAAATAATAAAAATCTTAAGCAAATGAGAAAAATCATATATAAACAACAAGGTGGTTTTATTGGAGCAATGTTACCATAAGCATTATCATTATTATCACAATAAACGATGGGACAATCATTACCTAATGTTAAATTAAAATTTAAATCATCTTGTTGTAATAGAGAAGATTTGGACGAACTCAGAAGACGAAGCAGGTTTCGATGGAGTGGCAAAGTTAAAGAAAAGAGTCCCAAAGTCAAAAACGGATACGCAAAAGTGGTTGTCAGATCAGCTTGCGTACAGTTCAAACAAACCAATACGGAAAAGATTTCTAACAAGAGCTTATAAGACATTCGGAATTAATGATTTATGGCAAATGGATTTGATAGAGATTATACCGTATTCGAAGATTAACAAGGGTTATAAATATATTTTAACGTGTATTGATGTTTTCAGTCGTTTTGCTCGCGGTGTACCAACAAAGACAAAATCTGCAGAGGAAATATCTAAAGCAATTAATAATTTATTTAAAAATGAGCATCCGGACAATTTGCAAACAGATTTAGGTATTATTATTATTATTATTATTATTATTATAGGCAAGGAGTTTTACAATGGTAAAGTTAAGCAAATCCTGGATCTCTCAAAATAAATCATTATTCTGTACATTCTCAATACAAAGCCGCACGTGTTGAAAGATTTAACCGGACATTGAGGGATAGATTGAAGAAATATTTCGTGCATCAAGGTAATAAAATATGGATAAATGTATTACCGAAAATACTTGTTAGTTATAATAATTCATCACATCGAGGTCTGAATGGTTTGAGACCCGTAGATATCAGCTCGAAAACATTAGCTAAATCATACGGTCTAAAACAGTTGCTATTACAAAACCAAAATATAAAGTTGGTGATCACGTTAAAATTAGTAAAATATCTGCTTCATTTTTCATCAAAAATTTCGATAGTAATTGAAGTGATGAGGTATTTCAAATAATTAAAATTAATACTAAACAGAGTCCTGTAATGTATGTTATTAAAGATAGTGATAACAATGTAATACAAGGGAAATTCTATGAACAGGAATTACAAGTTATTTCCAAACCTACAGTGTTCAGAATTCAGAAAATATTGAAAACTAAAATGGTGGGTAAGGATAAACAATACTATGTCAAATGGCATGGATATCAAAAACCCTCATGGATATCATCAAAAGACTTAGTAAAATGAACTTCTATACAATTTTACCGAGCAATAGTTGCCCACTAATCCATCCGGAAAATCAGGCGAGTAAATTTATGGTTGATCTTCAAAATCCTATTTATTTACATGGAAATTTGGAAGTTGCTTTGCAAGACTTTACATTTGTGTACAATACATTCCCATTTTATATTCATTGTAAAATCAGTTACAAGAAACGTGTACCCAAAACATGTAGTGGTATTTTCTCAATCAATAATTTTGAACGATATTGTCATATTCCGAATCAAATTTTAGATGAAAATTGTGGCATGTTTTTCAAAGATGGATTGAATGTTAGTTTTGATTATAGTCCATTTACAATAAAGTTTGAAAGTATTGAGAAAAGTGTAACGATCGAAAACATCAAAATATCTGTATCATATATTAATGAGGTGGAAGATACATTTACATTTACTAATGATTTATATATTGAAACACTTGAAGAATTACATAAATATATTTCATTCAATTGTTTACATATTAAAACTATTAAATTTGTTAAAGATGGAATATGCAAATTCAGTCTGAATAATAACATTTGTGAAGTTACATTTGATAAAAATTTGGCTAATACATTGGGATTAGATAAGCAAACATATAGGGCAAGTGCTTTTGGTGTAGGCAAACCAAAAATAATAAAACTTCATAGACAAATGTTCATATATACTAACATCATCGATTCTATAATTGTTGGTGATTCTTTGGTTCCTTTATTGAAATCTGTGTGGGTTGATAAACATGACGAGGATGAAGTTGTCAATATAAATATCGATAATCCCATGTACTTACCGGTATCAACATCATTTATAAACAATATAGAAATAAATATTTGTGATGATAGTAGTAAATTTATTGAATTTAGTAAAGATACAAAATCTCATTTGACATTACATTTTCGTAAATTAGATGGCCAATAACGATATTATTAGTATGTATAGTGGTAGCCAAAGTGGTGGCAAATTACCATATTTTATTGGTAAATAGTATGGATCAGGATGGTTGAGAACAATTGGTAGATTTGCACTTCCTATTCTTAAACGCCTTGGTAGTTTTGGTATGAAAACTGCTAAAGATGTGATAATGAATGAGCAGAAAATATTACCATCACTGAAATCAAATGCATTATCAGAGTTAAGGAAAGTTCTACCGGGTATGTTTCAAAAACAGGAACCAGCACCAACACCAGCTCAAAAACGTAAAAGACATCATAAACATATAAACAAACGAATGAAAGGCCATGGAACTATATTTCAAAAATGATTTGTGGTAAATCTGAATTGTGCTTATTTGATAGACCATCTCCCCAGGCGGTAATTGAAATAGGGGCCTTTGAAGAAGTATTCCCGATGAATTCTATTATGGATAGTAGAACTGAAATTGAATTTTATATTAATGGTTCCCAAACTGAATATCTAGATATAAATGATACATTGCTAACTGTTCAGATAAAAGTTGTAGATAAAGATAGAAAACCATTGGGTGAACCTATTGGTGTTATACCAAACAATTTCTTGTTTCATACACTTTTTAAAGATGCAGTTCTCGGATTTAAGAATATCAAGATTGAGGGTGGTAACAGTACATATATTCACAAAGCTCTAATAGAAACTATTATAAATTACAATAGCGATATTAAAAATACATGTTTAACTTCTATGGATTATGGTAGTGATGACGATAGAAAAAAGTGGATTAAAGGATCGAAATTATTTACCATGTGCTCATCATTACAACTCGATCTTATGGATCAACCGAAATATTTACTCCCAGGTGTTAATGTACACATTAGATTAAAAAGATCTGAGTCGGCATTATCATTAACAAGTACTAGCACAGCACCTATTATTCAATTAGTTGATGCAAAATTATTGGTGGGAAGAGTTCGTGTTGAGCCCTCTGTATTAGCCGGTCATTAACTGGGGCTTAATTCTAAGCATGCAATATATCCATTGAAAACAAAGGAAATTGTTTAATTTGCTATTGCTAAAGGTTCAGCTTCTTTCTATAAGAAACAAATATTTGGAGATAGAAGAATGCCCAACTTTATATTGGTAACATTTCAAAGTGAATCTCAATATAATGGATCATACTTAACATCGAGCTCAATTTTCAAATATTTTGTGGTAACATCGCTAACTTTATCGAAAAATAATGATTACAGAGAAACATATACTCAAAATTTCGATAATGATAATTATTGTGCTACATATATGCAGAGTATAGTGAGAAATATGGGTTATTTGGATAAAAACCTTAATTGTGGTATAACTCTTGAAGATTTTAAAAGCAAATATCCATTCTTTACATTTGTTTTGGCACCCGATTTTGATTTAAATCAGAGTCAATTACCTCAAAATGGAAATTTGCGATTAGATATAAAGTTTGCTAAAGCTACAACTGAACCGGTACATGTTGTAATATATGGAGTATTTGAAAATGAGGTTCAAATAACTGCAAACAGAACCATGTTGATTTGAACGAACATTACTACTTTTAAAATGTTGGTATAAATGTATAGATAATTTATGATAATTTGTCATGGAGTTAGTTTTTTATGTAATAGTAATATTATTTATGTAGTTCTGTTCAGGTCTATCGAATTGGAAAACAAATACTAGGACATGAATTTTTAGGGGTTTTTCCTCTTGATAAAATTCCATATTTACGTAATAATCAAGCCATAATCATCAATACTCAATCGTCTCATCTCGGTGGAGAACATTGGTTAGCAATATATATGAAACCTAGCAAGATATTTGTATTTGATCCTATGGGTTTCTATTATCCGGCTTTAATGGTTTCGAAACTTCAAACAATGGGTAAACCTATTGTGTATAATAAAACTATGTATCAAAAACCATGGACCTTAACATGTGGTCAACATTGTTTAGCTTGATTATTATCCAAGCGATTTGATGTTTAATAAATGTTTTATTGTTATTGTTATGTTTTATTATTATTGTTATGTTTTATTATTATTGTTATGTTTCAATTATTAATATTTTTTATCTATTAATATTATTATTATTATTATTATTATTATTATTATTAATATTATCATTATTATTATTATTATTAATATTATTATGTGTTTAATTAATTAATGTTAATAAGCTAATGCATGATCACAAAGACAGTGCATGATAAGTGCGTAATCATCACATGATAAGTGCATGACTGCATGCATACACACTCAAGACTTAATAAAGAAAACACATACATACTTTTGTTTGTATGTGATTTACAAAGAACGCATGCCTACACAGTATAGACTGCATGTATTTTACAAAGAAAACATACCTACACACTATAGGCTGCATGCATAAAAATCTCTCACCTATATGTGTGTATTGCTAAAATGTGATTGGCTAAATCCTGAAAATATTATTCTCTTTATAAACATTGACAAATTCTAAATTTGTCACAATTATTTCAAAATTTGCCAATTTCAAATATTTTCTAATTTCAAAAATTCGCCAAAATGAACAACAATAATATTTTAAGAAGTATTCTGAATGAAACTGGTAAGGATTTTTAATTTAATTTTTAATTTGATTATTTATTATTTTAGAATGGTTTACATTAACTGAATTGCAAGATCAGTTAGATCTTGAAAATGATGATGATGTTATGATTATCGAAGATGATGGTAAATTTTAATTTTATTTGTGATTTATTTATAAATTATTTTAGAAATTATTGTTATTGAAGATACCGAATAAGATGATGATGTTATGATTATCGAAGATGGTAAATTTTAATTTTATTTTTTCTATATATTTAAAAAACGGTTTAGTTGATTTGGATGCAGATTTTCCGTTTCTGGGGATGCCCCCGTTTCTTGGGAAGATATGGAGGACCTCTCTTCTATAGAGGATGATGATTCTTCGGAATCAGGGGATAAATGTTAGTTTTTTATTTATTTTTATTTTTTATTTATTTATAGAAATTAAGTTAATGATATTTGAAGTATTATTAAAATAATACATCAAATATCAATAATTAATTATAAGGTTCTATTTATTTTTCAATCTATAAGTTTTATGATAAATATATTTTTATTTTAAATTGATGAAATTTAAAGTATTATTATAATAATACTTCAAATATCATTAATTTATAATAAATTAAAAAAGAAACAACTATTATTACAGAAACAGATGTTACCATAATAAGTTAAAATTATAAACAAATATATTGTTATAATAGTTTTTGAATTATATAGGTATTTCTATTATAGATTTTAGAGTAATTGTTATTGAATTATATAGGAATTATTTTAATAGATACTTTATAAAGAAATTATTTAATAGTTTGCAGTGAGCATGCAAATATTATTAGAGATTTTATATAGGTTTTATTTAATAGTTTGCAGTGAGCATGCAAATATTATTGGATATTTTATATAGGTTTTATTTAATAGTTAGAATTATTAGATACTTTATATAGGTTTTGTACATTAATTTATTATTTTTTATTAGGCACTTTTTATCCGAGATATTGCATCTCATCATTTCAACATAACGAAAGTTGTCATGAAGAAATGAAAAAATATTACCGCCATAGATTTAATGGCATCGACTTTTTTATCTGCGCCATATGCAAAACATTCCAGAGCATTAAATATAAAGAATTTTATAGGGAACATGCGGTTCATTTAAATTCTTTTAAGTCTAATAAAATTAAAATTTTTAAGAAAATTAATAAAAATAACATAGATATTTTGAATATACTGCAAAATAAAAATACATCAAATAAAAAGAATAAAAGACCTGCTGCACATATTAAAATTAATATCTCTAATAAAATAATTAAAAAAGAAGTCATCAAAATCAGTGATGATGATGACTCTAATATTATAAATAATGTAAATAATGAAAATAATGTAAATAATATATCTATTATAAATAATGTAAATATTATTCCAGATACAAATAATGAAAATATTATAAATAATATACCTATTATAAATAATGTAAATATTATACCAGATATAAATAATGAAAATATTATAAATAATATACCTATTATAATTAATGAAAATACTATAAATAATGAAAATATTATAAGTAATATACCTATTATAAATAATGTAAATATTATACCAGATATAAATAATATAAATAATAATAATATTATACAATTCGGAGGTTCTGTATTAGAGAATGAGCCGAACATTTCAGTAAATTTAAATGGCGCTATCAAAACTTTACGTTTTGATATATCTAACGCGCAACTAATTACAATAACTTTAACTGAGCAAATCAGTAATAAATTAATTTTAGAAATAAATAAAATTGGGAGCGTTAAAATTCAATTTGCAATATTAATTAAATTTGAAAAAGATGGTGAGATCCATGACAATTATTTTTCGAATAATGTGGAGACATTTTCGGATAACTTTTTAAGCGAAGGGGCTTAATGAAAAAATAGAACAATTCACCCATTTAGGCAGTAGATGGCGTGTTATTAATATTATGGAAATTCACTTTATTTTAACAAAATATGCTCCTATTAATCGTCTGTCTGGACATAAATATATTAAAACCCCTTCTGCATTGAAAAATAAAGGAGCTATAGTAAATATAAAAAACAATGACGACAAGTGCTTCCTTTATTCTATTCTTTATTTATTAAAGAAAGATATAATTGGCAAAAACCCCCCAAAGAGTCTCTAAATATACAGAGTTTTTAGACGAATTAGAATACGATGAGGTCACGGATTGTCCCATGAAATTAATAAATATCCCAAAGTTTGAAAAGAAAAGTTCGACTTTAAAATTAGCAATAAATGTGTTTTCGTACACACCAACTGTTATAATTGATGAGGTTCCAGATAATTATGTCTTTCACCATCCTCATTTAAGTTTGATCCATAGAAGCAAAGTTACTGACGGAAACCCTATTTATTTATTATTGCTTGAAAATAAGGATAGATATCATTATACCGCAGTGACCAATATTGATAGGTTAATGAATTGCCATCAAACCCCTGACTGTAACATTCAAATTAGATGCCGTTGGTGTCCACATTGCCTTAATGGGTTTAGATTAGATAATGCATTCAATACACATGTTGCATTATGCGCCAAAAATCAGACTGGCACAACCCTATACACGCTCCCCGAAAATAAAAATTTAGAATTCCTAAATTATTCAAAACATATCACCCCACCTTTTGTGATTTATGCCGATTTTGAATCGGTTTTACCTCCTGATGATAGACATCATCAAATTCATATGCCTATTGCAACAGGCCTTTTATTAAATAATAATTACACTAACACAAAATCATATTATTACTTTTATGGTCTTGATCGCATTCCTGATTTTCTTAAGAAAATTGAGGAAATTGCAACTGAAATTGTTATTCCGTACTATGATTCGGAAGGTGATAAATTGATAGGGCCTATGTCTTTCAGTGAGGTTCGTCAGTTTAAATCTTGTCGAACTTGTTATTTATGTAAAAAACCGATTGTACATCCGGTTAGAGATCATTGCCATTTTACTGGTAATTATCTAAGGGCAGCTTGCCGAAAATGTAATATAGCTCGTAGGATTTATCGATTACTACCTATAGTCTTTCATAATTTAAGAGGGTATGACCTTCCCCATATTTTAAAATATGGTCTCGATCGCTTTCCTTCATGGAATTTAAATATCATACCGACCTCTACAGAAAAATTTATTTCGTTAATTGTTCACATTAACAAATTGGCTGTTCGCTTTATCGACAGTATGCAATTTGTTAATTGTTCGTTAGCTAAGGCTGTGAAAACGCTTACTTCTCTTCCATTGACTTCGTCTGTCTTTCAAGGTTCTATATTCGACTGTAAAGGTATTTTTCCGTATAATTTTGCTGTTTCTGAGGAAGTTCTTGAGACTACTTATGAGTTGCCGCCAATTTGGGAGGGCGTAAGTGAAGATGAGTACGATAAGGAACAACTAATCTGAACGCAGCAAAACTGTAGGACTTTGCGTTATTATATGTTAATTTACCTTAAACTTGATGTATTCCTCCTTGCGGACTATTTTCAACAATTCCGTGCCAAGGCTATTGTTTACAATGGTCTTGAACCTCTAAACTTTTATGGCATTCTGGGTATGTCATGGGCTTCAGCGCTTATGACATTAACGGAACCCATTGAACTTTTACAGGACATGGAAATGTTCAATTTTTACGAAGGCGGAATACGGGGTGGGTTAACATTTGTTAACAAACATTACATTGCTGCTTCGGAGGATACAAAATTATTGTACATAGATATAAATAATCTGTATGGTTGGGCTCTCAGCCAAAGTCTTCCTTACGCTGATTTTACTTGGGTGTATGATGGTTTGGATGAGCTTTTGAGTGAATGTGCGAATGTTGTGGATATTGAAATCCTTCCATATGGATATACTATGGAAGTTGATATCGAGATTCCAGATAATTTACATGATTTTTTAAATGACTTTCCGATTGGACCGGAAAAGATGTGCCCACCAAACCTAAAAGTTGAGAAGTTAATGCTCACGCATTATCCTAAGAAGAACTATATTCTTCATTGGAGGCTTCTCAGGCTTTATCTTTTATATACATATATACATAGAGCTATTAAATACAAGCAAGCTCCTATTTTTAAACATTATATCGATAAAAACACTAACTTGCGTGCAAATGCAGTTAGTGAATTATATAGAGATTTATTTAAATTGTATAACAACAGTCTGTATGGTAAATCTGTTGAGAACCTTAAAAAGAGGATGAATTTGCGATTATATAATTCAGCTGAAAAGTTAATTACATATTCGTCAAAACCGGCATTTAGAAAAACAATAGAGATTACTGATGATCTTTTTGCCGCTCATCTTAATAAGGACTCAATATGTTTGGATAGACCTAGTTATATCGGTCAATCAGTTCTAGATTTATCCAAACTACGGATGTACCAGTTACAGTATGTTGAGTTACAAAAATATTGTGATATTTATAATTGTGATATCAATCTAGTAGTGGGTGATACAGATAGCTTCTTTTTGAAGATAAAAATTTAAAATTAGAAATTTTATTAAAAGCGATGATTTTGGATGACCTTAAGACACATAAAATTATGATTCTTCTCATCCTTTATATTCTAGACGACTTGACTCGGTTATTGGCAAGTTCAAGGATGAAAGTAAAGGGTTAGGATATAGCGAGTGGATTTTCTTGCACCCTAAATGTTATAGCTTGCTAGGAAATAAATCAACAATGCGAGCTAAGGGTGTAAAATTACCGGGTACCGACATTAAACACCAATCATATTTGAATTGTTATAATAACAATACTATTATGTCGGTACCTCAAACTAGGATAGGAACCCGAAATCACCAGCTGTTTACTTTTAAAAATTCTAAAATAGCATTAAATAATCATGACGATAAGAGAGCTTGGGTAGGGAAAAACTCGAGTTTTGCATATGGTCATTATAGAGGGGTTGGTGTCCTTGATGTTGGCGGTAATATAGTAATGCCTGAAGCCGATCCTGCAATTCTCGATGAACAATTTGCAGAAATAGTTGACAATATAATAGATATTTATTGATCAAATTTGTATGTAAAAATAAAAATTGTGAAAATTTCTCTTTGGTATTTTCATTTGTTATAATTTATTTGTTATAATTTTCATTTTTATAATATTTTCATGACAAAGGCCCAGCGTGAAGAAACGTGAAATATAACTTTATATTTGTTTTACGTGTAAAAAATATTTTAATGTATTTATTATTAATAATTCATTGATTTTTTATGTAGTTGTTTTTTTTATGTAATTGTTTTTTATGTAGTTGTTTTTTTTATGTAGTTGTTTTATTATATATATATATATATATATATATATATATATATATATATATATATATATATATATATATATTAATATTATTTTTATTAATAAAATGTAATAAAAATAATAAAAGTTTTTATAAGTAATAATAGAATAATAAAAAGTAATAATAATATTAATAATAATAAAAGTTTTTATAAGTAATAATAGAATAAAAAAGTAATAATAATAATAACTAAAACTTGTAATAATAATAATAAAAATTAAAAATAAAAACTTTTAATAAAATCTTTTAATAGAAAAATTTGTAACAATAATAAAAATAATAAATAAAACTTGTAATAATAATAATAAATAAAAAACTTGTAATAATAATAATAATGATAATAATAAATAAAAAACTTTTAATAAAAACTTTTAATAGAATAATTTGTAACAATAATAATATTAATAAATAAAACTTGTAATAAAAATTTTTAAAAAAATAATAACTAAAACTTGTAATAATAATAATAATAATAATAATAATAATATTAATAATAATAATAATATTAATAAAAATAATAATAATTATAATAATAATAATAATTATAATTATAATAATAATAATAATAACTAAAACTTGTAATTATTATTATTTTTTGGGATTTTTATTTTTATTGTTATTAGTATTACAGTTATTCGTTTTTATTGAATGTTCTGATCATCAATGACATTATGTCGAATATTTTATTTATCATTATGGTAGTCATTGTTGTTATTATTATTGTTATAAGTGTTGTTATTGATATTCTAACATCAGAATGATTGCCCTTATTAGGAATATGAGATAACCCAAGGTTTCCACAATAGTGTTCCTACTGCATTGGTCATGTGTCATGTATATGAGCACTGTTGTGGAGACCTTCCTAAAAATTATAAAGCAGATAAAATATAGATATCCTCATCCTTTCCCTCATCCAGACAGTATAATAAGGTCCAAACTGGACTCGTTCAATGCGGTAATCAACTATCTGCCGAGAAAGAGGCAATATTTATTTGCAACGTCGTTGGAAAAGACATTAGAGGAAAATACTCACTCCCAGAACCTCGCGCCAACCAGAGGAAGTGCCGTAAAGAAACCGACAGAGAAATCGGCCTGGCAAGAAGAGGCGTGAAAGGTTGTACCGACTAAATAAGGCTCGTATGGTGGGCCACATACTTAACGCAAATGGATTTTGAATACCAGTATTAACAACTTGAGACTTTAAAACGTTTTGATATTTGTTTCGATGTATTATTGAATTGAAATTATTAATAATAATGTTCTTTGTGTTTAATTTTGATTTCATAGTTGAAAAAGTTAAACCAGTTAAACAATTGAGATGGTAACCATTGAAACCAGAGCATGATGTCTTCTATGACAGCTCGTGAACCCAACTGAATATTAGAGCATTGGCAGTCTTTGAAAAGAGACTCACACTTTGGTAATATTCAACCCACTACCACACAGTACCAATGTCAATTTTGACGGGTGGCTAGCGGTTAAACTTTTTATGCAGGTGCTTGGTGGGAAGTAGTTAACCTTTAGGCTTCAATAACATTCTTTATTACCCATCAGTGACCAGCAATTATATGCATATTTATTTATCTTTTTTCATTGTGTTGGATTGTCCAATTTGTTGGTCCAGAACACAAATGGCCTTGAGAATTGTTTAAATGCATCAGTAATACAGCACAAAAACCCAGCACCAAGATAACTTAAAATACAATATACAACACCAACTAAACACTTTAAAATCTGAGAGAATATAAATAAATATAAAATCAAAACCATAAAAGTAAAATAAAATAAATACAAAATGCATCAAGAACCGCACGAAATCTACATAAAAAAAATAGCATAATAACAAGAAAATTTGACCGTAAAATGACCATTTATATAAAAGTAAAAATTAATGAATTAAATGAGTTAAAATAAAATATTTTTGGCTGAATAAATTTAATTAAAAATGTTAAAAATAAATTACCAATTTAAATTAAGAAATTAATAAAAATGTAATTTAGATAACACAAATAATTTCAAAGTCAAATTTGTTTAATCGCAATAAAATAGCACGCAAGGTTAAGGCCAAATTATAGGTATATATACTGATGTGTTTACACAAATAATTCAATTCTACTTTGCAGTATTATTTACGGCTTAATTGAAATATTGACCTTCAGTCTCACTTTGAGACTTGTGTTGAACAAGTTTACTGTAGTAAGTATGCGTTACAATTAATTTTAAACGCATTGATGATTATGAATTTAATGATCGATAACCTAATACTATTGGAAATGTTATGAACCATGGATGGACAATGTTTATTTATTATGATAATGCGGATCGAAAATGTTATTTATGGACAATAAATTATGATGCTGTGATGCTCCTTTATACGAATAAACGGTTTGATGCCTTCGAGACTTTTACCAAATTGGTACGGTAATTTTTATTCAATTCTTTTTCGGCCCATAGCCAAAATAAAAGTGGATTGTTGTTCAATTGTTAGTAGAATATCCTATAAAACTGTAAAATAAGGGCGGTACGCTGCTAAAATTTTTCAAATTAACAAAAATACTTATCGAAACCCGGAAAAATACAGATGGATTACGGCTAAATGTTTATATAAGAAAAATATTTTATAAAGCTAAGGAATAAGGAACGATCCCTAGTAAAAACTTGATAATAATAATGATAATAGTAAGGATAATGGTAATTATAATTATAATTATAATAATAATATTAATCATGGTACTTATAATAATAATGATAATAATTATGATAATAATAATAGTAATAATAATAATAATAGTAGTAATAATAATAAATATAATGGTATTTATAGTAATAAGAATAATAATAAGGAGTAGTAGGATGTGAGCCCGTCAGATACAACCCCCCTTAGCTTAAGTAATTATTACATAACATTTGACCTCTGTACGCGCTGTTGCTACCTGGAGATTGACCTCTGTCCACTAGTTGCTACCTAGTAATTGACCTTTGGTCAGTGACCTCATGATTACGTCACTTTACCACTGGTCAGTACACACGTATTACGTCACTGGTCACACTTATTATGTCACTGGTCACTTATTACGTTACTGGTCACTACTCGGAGACTGTTACCTAACTGTTATTATGTCACGTAGTTGTGAACCAACACACCTACCTTATTATGTCATGCAGTTGTGGACCAACACACCTACCTTTTAGAACCTTCCACACACCTACCAACTTCCACACACACATACCTTCTAGAACCTTCCACACACCTACCTTCTAGAACCTTCCACACACCTACCAACTTCCACACACCTACCTTCTAGAACCTACCACACACCTACCTTATTATGTCATGCAGTTGTGGACCAACACACCTACCTTCTAGAACCTTCCACACACCTACCAACTTCCACACACACATACCTTCTAGATACTTCCACACACCTACCTTCTAGAACGTTTGGTTCTTAAACATTTCACACACACCCATCCGTACCCATCCGTACCCATCCATACCAATCCATACCAATCCATACCAATCCGCGCCCAACACGCCTACAACTAGCTCGTAGACTTAGCAAAATCACTCACTAGTACTATTCAAAATTTTATTAAATATAACAAGTTTGTTTCACAGTGAAAAGAATATGCTCAACATGAAGCATGCAATTCATACTGCAATCGTAGTAGAGAAGGATGAATTCAAATGTAAGTTATCAAGTATTTGATCAATCAGTCTCTTCTGCAATTGGCGTCTTCTGAATTTTCTTTTGCTTGATCTGATATGAGGATTCATCGGCGTCGTCATCCGGCATTGCAAATTTAAATTATGCAGTCATAAATACTACGAACTAAGCTCTGATTTGATTTTCTAAGTTTTCTAAATTCAATTACGACTTTTACAAAGGCAAAAGTCAGGTTAATAATATTGAATTTAAAGATAAATTACGAATGTAGTCTGAATCATTTCAAACAAATAAAATAATTCTGATCTCAATGAAAAAGTTTAAGTTAGTTTAAATATCCATTATTTTAAATTAATTGCAGAAGTCTGGTAGAATGCCGTGAACATGGTAATACCATATTTTAGCTGAGTGCAGGATATTGCTCATTGCACATTCTTTTAGCAGACCTTCTGTTTGAAGTGGTTCAATGCCAAGTTTACAAATCAGATCATAAGTTGATGGAGGAATCGACCCTAATGCGCCAATAATACAAGTGTAAAGCTCTACCTGATAATCAGGTTTGGCTACCTGTAATTCACTCTGAAGCAAGCTATATTTCTCAATATTTGCCTTATCAGTCAACTCAAAATGTGAAACAGAATCCATTGGACACTTAATATCAATCATGAATATTCTTTTTCTTTCAGTATCAGTTATTATAAGATCGACGCGTTGTTTAGAATTCAGGACAAGAGAACAAGAATGATCAACCACGAGAATAAAATTAGGATTTTTTAGATTATTCGTTATTATCTTTATACAGTCATTGTGTCTCTCTAATGTCAGTATTTGGTGAATCTTACATGACTGTAAGGCATGAGACATAGTTTCATCCTCTTTCTCACAACGTCTACAAAGTCTAGAAACCCCTTTTCTATTAGGCTTTGCATTGATGTTAAGTGTATTAGTTCGCGCTCGATGTATAAAGTTCCATGCAAATTCGCCAAGTTTACTTTTAAAAATTGCTTTATTTATTTGAGGAGATAATTTTATAGCCGCTGCAATCATGTCACTTTTATTACTCAGTTGCCACTTTTGCATATATGAGTCGTACAATGCAGAGTGAAATATCTTAGAAATTGCTTTTCGAAACTTAGTCGTAAGTATGAAAGTTCCATGACTCTTTGTTATCAGATATAAAAAAACTTTCTCTTTAACAATATGAAAAGATACGGAAATTGAGTGTTCTCTTTTAAAGTAAATTATTGAAGTACGTGCACGTTGAAATCTCGTTTTCCTTCCACCATGATTCAATTTAGTTTCAGCACCATTAATCCAATCAAAACTTTGTTGTAATATAGGCTCTTTGATTCCAAGACGAGGACCCGTTACAAACTTGAGAGAGTCAATATTAACTTTTCTCGAGTAATCGCAATTGGATGTAAAGAGTCGGAAAAAGTGCACAATTGTTTGAGTATGATATTCATCAAGCAAAACGACACACGAAGCTCCACCATTTTCAGTTGAGTTGTATAAATAAACTGTCTCAGAATTGTGCGGCAAGTTCAAAATTCTTCTCAGATGGCCACGCAATTTACTTGAGTTATTGCCACAGGGGTAAGTATTTCCTTGAGAAGCTGATAAAGCCATAGTTTTAATTTCACGTGTTCGGAATGCAAATGTTAGTCGAGAATGAATAAAAATCTTGTAGGCCTTGAGTTTTTGCCAACCAAATAAACCGGAATCTGCAATTTTTTTTGTGTCACTAACAACTTTATCAAGAATTGCATAGGGACTTTGATCATTGTCCTCACCTACTGGAACACCAAGATATTGATAAAATTCTTTTGACAACAATTTTTTGATCTCCTTTTCATTTATCAAGATCTCACCATTGATGTTAACTCTGGGAAGCTGCATGTAGCCACATTTCTCCGGTCGGTATTCAAATCCTATTTCTGTAGCAGCTTCAATAGCAGCATCAACAATTTTTTGAAGGTTCTCGACATTGTTTGCAACAAGTGCAATGTCATCTGCATAAGCTAGAACTTGTACGGGCAAATCACCAATCAAAAATGGTTCAATACATGATCTACTTATTGCTTCAAGAACAGGATTAATGGCAATCGAGAAAAGAATCATTGAAAGAGGACATCCTTGCTTAACTCCTTTTTTGATTGAAAGATTAGGTGTTACAATTGGGCCACAGCTGTAGAAAGATTGAGTGTCGGTGTTAAGTAATTTGACAATAGTAATAAATTCTTCGCTAACGCCAATAGTTTTCAGAACACTCCACAAGTAGTCATGAGGAACACTTCCTTAATATCTAACCAAGCAATAGCTAATGGGGAATTCTTGCTATATTTCGAATGCTCAAGTGCAGAAGAAAGTATTTAATTGTGCTCGATACAACCTTCATGGATAGAGCCACATTTTTGCCCAACATCCAAAATATCGTTACAAATCACCCATGATGTTAGGCGTGTAGTTAAAATAAACGCAAAAACTTTATAGATAACAGACAGCAGAGCTATTGGTCGCCAAGATGAAACTTTATCATAATTATCTGTCTTATCAGGTTTCGGAATTAATATAGTCTTGAAAGTTTTCCAGCTTGTCGGAATGATTTTACTACTGATGATTTTATTAATCAGGAAACTCAACAAGATACCTTCAGGGTCAAGAAGAGCAAGATCTTTGTATTGAATACCATCCATACCCGGTGAAGTGTTATCAGCTCTCTTTAATTCGTAAATAACTTCAAACGGTAAAATATCTACAAGATTGAGAACATTTGTCGTGCTTTGACAATCTTTAAGAATTTTATTCCATGAATTCGATACTGGGTCCTCGTGGCTAAATTGGTTCAGAATATCCTGAATTTCAGGCCTGACAGTGACTGGTAAGTCATTAATAATTTTATAAAAAGTTAATTTCATATTAATTAAAAATTCTGATCTACTTTTATATTTACTTATTATATTTGAGTTTTGTTTACTTCCTAGGTATGGTTCGTGGGATTTAATTTCAGTGAAATTATTTAAGTGAGGAATTTGTCGAATAATGCTTTCAACTATTTGGTTCACATCAGCATTTTCAAAACTAATGATTAATTCAAATACTTTATTTTTACGCTGTTGTAAGTCAAATTTAATTGTTTCTTTTGTTTTTGTTAAAAGTTTCTCTTTTTCTTTGTTATTGATCTCAGAAACAATTGGAAGAACAGAGTTGATAATTCTTGCTATTTCTCTCAAATTAATGTTTTCAAGGGACATATCATGCGCATAGTTGTTGATGAAAGCACATATTAGAATTTTACTGAGCAAACCTGAACCACGAACATCATGTGGACATTTGCCTGCTCTAATGGCACAACCACGTGAGCTTTTATTTCATTTATTTTAGTAACTAATAATTTACAAATAAATGTATAGTTTAGGCTGACATCAAGTGTTGTTGGATCCAGAAAGTAATGCTCGTCAGTGTTATAATCAATTCCCATTAGTGTTTCCCGAGACTTTGGTGGAGCAAAAATGGCAAATACAACTTTCGCGTTTTGGAGGCACTTATAATTCAAATGTTCATTCAAATAATGAGTACAATCGTCAAGAATAGCAGTACACATTGTGAAACCCAAAAGAACGAAGTCTGTTGATAAACTTAAATTATTAAAATATTTTATTAAAATGCTGTCGGTAATCTTTCCATTTATTAGATTTAAATTTAATGAAATTTCAACACACTCTTTAGTGTTGATATCATCAAGTAGCTTATATATTTTATCATGTTGAAAATCCCGATCTAAAATCAATTTTTCCAAAAACACAATGAAAGCAGTGGCATGAAAAATTGGATCATCTGAAATGAAGCAGCGGTGGAGAATACCATGATTTATTTGAAATTTTATTTTCATACTCAAGAAAAAACTATTTAAATAATCCGTAAAGTTTCCTCCTATTTCGGTTAGTCTATCAGAAATATCAGTCTTTCGAAAATCGAAAATATTACAAGTCATACGACGGGTCGAATAGAGAAGTAAACACCAATAATTTTCATTGGGAATTATGCTAATGACATGTTGAACGTCTTTGAACTGCCGAAAGTTGACGTTCTCAATGATATAATTATTATTTTGGGCTATTAAATTGATAGTTAGATCCGGGGAAAGAACAAGTATATTAGTATTGCTTTTAAACCATTTACTTAAGAGGAATGACACACATGACTTTTGAAATTTTGGTTTAATATTAATACTGTTATTGATGTTTCGTTTTTGTTTTTCAAGAGTAAGCGCAATTGCTTTTTTAAAATTGATTCCCATCAAATTATTTTTAGGAAGGCCCCCACCGATAACTTGGGATACTTTGTTTGAGCCAAAAATTTGAAAATCATGCACCTCTCGTCTTATCCCATCAATAAAATTGTTAGGAAAAGTGTCCAAACCTTGACTTATAAGAATTGCATAAGCACAAATAAAAGGACCGCAATCAAAACTGTTCTCTTGATATATAAGATTTTGGAAATGGTGACAAGATGAAGCCACTTGAAATTTGAAAATCTTATTTAAAGCAATGTTAATCTTAAGAGTAGCTTGTTTATTTTTAAACAGATTTCTATTTGCAAATATTGGGTCAATAAAATATGACTCAAGCAACGATTTGCTGTACACAAATAAAATCCAATGGGCATTGTTTATATTTAGTGGACAAAGAATAACCTCAGCTTTAAATACTGCATCTAGAATTGAGATAATATTTTCTTTAATGTCTGAAGATAGAATACTAATAATAAAGCACGGTAAATGTGCAAATGTAGGATTACTGATATGCCGTTCAAGGTACTGGTCAATGTCATCGTCGGTAAACTACACTTTTGGATCACGAAGTTTAGTATTTTTTAATTTAGTGCATTCTGCATCAGTCTCTTCAGAGATTGTGGCAGATTCTAAGACTGATGCTAGCACGTACCTTCACTTGGACATTGCCTTTGATTTTTTTAGATTTTGTCTAGTGATCATTTTTTTATTTTCTGTAATTTTTAATTCTAAAGAAGATAAAGCTTCCTCGTCAATATCAACAGGTAAAACTACTTTTTTTTCGTTATTTGTTAAGTTAGAACTACTTCCTTTATTAAAGTTATCAATTTTATCGGTGAGTTCGACAGAGTTAACATGTTCTTCATAAGTTATCAAATTTTCAAGAGATTCAATGAGATCAAAAATAATCAAGCTCATTTCCTTAGTACAGTTTTTCCGACATTTCATTGATATCTGAAAGTCGTCTCTATTTTTAAGTAGAAATTTTTTCTTATCTTTAATAACAAAATACAATAATCTTTTTGCTGTAACTGTGACATTATCGTCTCTTTCAGGACGAAAATCATTGATGCAAGTAAGGAGCGAGTTTATCATACTCAATCTGTTAGTTTTTTCCGAAATTGTTTTATTAAATAAATTAAATAAATTATTTATTCTTTTAATTGTAAGTGGTGAAATTATATTTTTTAACTTATCAATTTCGCCATTAAGTAACCACTTTTTATATTTAATTAGTTTTTCTTGACAACTAAATTTAAAATAGGAAGTAGAAGGAATGTGATCAGTTAATTCAGACCCCCATATTTCAAGAGTATCAATTATCAACGAATTGCATTTTTCACTATCAATAATAGAATGTAATAGTAAAACATTACGGAAATAATTTAAAACCTAAGTACCATATGTTATGTTACTAAAATATTTTATATTACCCTTTAAGTTTAAATAATTTGGGTGGAAAATTATTTCAACAATTTTATTTGAAGAAGCAGGTAGTGAAATAAGCCTCTCAAGTTCTATATCGTCTTTAGATATCTTAAATAAGTCGAATAATCCAAAATTAAACATAACGTCAGAAGCATTGCTTAAATCGGGTTCTATTTTATTTGATTTTTGATTTGTAATGAATTTACCACCAGAAAATGAAATATCTTTTGGAAATTCTTTATTTACTTTTAAGTGATTAATTAAACTACTTATCTTATCAGAATCTTTGTGCATGCCTTCAGTAAAGAACATCTCTTTAATCTCTGGAAAATCAAAATAAAGTTTATCAAGCGGCGATCTTGTTAAATTAGATTACCCAATATTAAAAGATTCATTATCAGCATCTTCAGAAGTTAAAAGATCCTTCATAATAAAGTCACCATCAGCATATTTTAAATCAGATTTTACAAGAAAGTATGGTAATTGTTTTTGAAATTTTAAATTATCCAAAGTTTTATTAATGACAGCTCTTTTATGCAGTTCGTTTTTAATAGAAACTGTTTCGGCTAATTTATGTGAAAATACAAATAAAAATTTCTTTATTGCTAATGGAGCTTTAATCAGCTTGGAACAATAATTATCAGTATTAATAAGGTTCGAAATAATGGTTTTATTTTTATTTTGAAAATTTGTTGATTTTGTAATTATCTTTTTAGTAGCATCTGTTTTTTTAATTTCACTTAACTTGATTGAAATACAGAGATTGCCATTTCTATAGAATAAACTATCACAATCTTTTATGTTAAAATTAAGTTTCGATTTATTAATCAAGGAAAGTTCATAATTAATAAGATCAAACTTGGTCTTAGAATTTTTCTTTTTCAATAAACTTATGAAGCATGGATAATTATTAATAATATTATGACGCTCATTTTTATTTAAAATACGTGAAAGGTAATTGCAGTTAAATTTTTTCATATTTAAAGCATCCTTAGTTTTAGTAACTTTACAATTTTTAAGTTGTGTATTAATAGGATTTAAAGGACTATTTTCTGCATTTTCTGAAACAAGATTATAATTATGAGATATTTAAGTCATCATTATTCTCGACATTAATTTTATTTAGTATATTTAAATTACAATTATTATCATTAAAATCAGAATTACTTAATTTATTCAAAACAATATCAAACTTACTATTCATTCGCAAAATTTGCTCTTCAAGTTCCATTAGCTTCGCCGAAAGTGGCAATATTTTGTTTGAAAGTGCTTCCTTATCACATTCGTTGAACGATTTTTCAGTATCCATTGCATTCGTTGAAGGTGGCAATTGATTATCACGAGTCGATTTCTTTGATACTAAATCCAACGATAGATCTGGATGAATTGGCTTCGCCGAAAGTGGCAATTGATTTTGTCCATTTGATCTTTGAGAAATAAAATCCAATAATTGCTGGGAAAAAATTATTTGATTTTGTAGAATTGTCTTGAAAATAACAAGTTCTGATGAACTATTATTCAATTGATTTGATGCAAATTGATCTTGCACTATCGGAAGAGATTGCGTCATCGTGTTGTGTGTGAGGAGAAAACGTCACTTGACCACTGGTCAGTACACACTTATTATGTCACTGGTCACACTTATTATGTCACTGGTCACTTATTACGTCACTGGTCACTACTCGGAGACTGTTACCTAACTGTTGTTATGTCATGTAGTTGTGGACCAACACACCTACTACACACCTACCTTATTATGTCATGCAGTTGTGGACCAACACACCTACCTTTTAGAACCTTCCACACACCTACCAACTTCCACACACACATACCTTCTAGAACCTTCCACACACCTACCTTCTAGAACCTTCCACACACCTACCAACTTCCACACACCTACCTTCTAGAACCTACCACACACCTACCTTATTATGTCATGCAGTTGTGGACCAACACACCTACCTTCTAGAACCTTCCACACACCTACCAACTTCCACACACACATACCTTCTAGATACTTCCACACACCTACCTTCTAGAACGTTTGGTTCTTAAACATTTCACACACACACCCATCCGTACCCATCCGTACCCATCCGTACCCATCCGTACCCATCCGTATTACACACACGTATTGCATTGTCAATATCAGTCATGTGGATACTATTGATAGCTAAATAAACTTTTGTTTTTAATAAGAGCTTTGATCTAAATACTAATTAAATGTTGATACCAAAACGTGTAAAATTAGATTTAAATTCAATAACAACGTGCTAATTAATTTCGAACATTAAAGCTTTATGTAACCAAAAATTGATTAAATAACCATTAAAAATTCATCAGGTGATACCTATTAAATATTTCAATAATTTATGATTCAAACTAGGTATATTATACTTTTCGATAAATTTATGGATAAACTATTACATGATTTGTTATAAAGTTATTTAAAAGGTTAAGAATTTTAACCCTATGTGAAGAAATAGGTAACAATTTTAACCCAAAGTAATGAAATATTTAATAATTCTAACCCTAAATAATGAAAGATAACTTTTAACCCTAAAAGATGAAAGATAATTTTTAACCTTATGTGATTAAAAGTTATAACCTTATGTAAACCAATAATTACTAAATACCAAGTAAACACATGTCTTTAATAAAGAGTAGTTGGTAAAAAACATACATATATTTAAAAATCGTTGACAATTTTTAAGTACCAGTTGAAAATGGTTTGAAAATATGAATAAATATTTTAATTTAAGAATATTAAATTGAAAATCTCTATTGAAATTCAAAAGTATATAAATTTGTTAATCTTCAGTTAAAATAAACTCGTAAAATTATTGATTGATTAAATGCTATTGTTAATTAGAAATATTATTGACTGAACTTATTTTTTAATAGAAAGTTATTCTTGAAACAACATAAAAATCATATTTCAATAACTTTTCTTTAAATTAATTTTGAAAAAGTAGAAACCATATACTTGATTTTGATTGGCTGTTACTATTGACAACGACACTATTTTTCTATAAATTTAGTCGCTAAACACAAAATACTAATAAATTTATTAAAATTATTACAGTTTTCTTGAAAATAATTTGAAAACGTACAAACCAATTACTTGATTTTGATTGGTTGTTACTATTCCTATTGACAACGACATTATTTTTCGATAAATTTAATCGCTAAACTCAAAATACTAATAAATACATTAAAATTATTACAGTTTTCTTGAAAATAATTTGAAAACGCACAAACTATTTTTCAATAAACTTATTATTATTTAACTAAAACCGGTTATTGAAAATACTAATAATTTTATCAATTAAAATAATTACAATTTTTATGAAAATAATAATTTGAAAATGAAATTATAGAATACTTGATTTTGATTGGTTAATTCTATTTATTACCAATGACAACGACTCAAATTAATTCAAATTTTAATGTTCAAATTATTTTCTAAATATTATTGGTACCGCATTGATAGGAAATCATACTATTCAATCGAACATAATTTCATTAATCTTTTTAAATAAATCAACAAAAGTCATTTAAAATTATTTTAATGTTGAACTTGTTGCTAATCACCTACTTATTTTATTTAACCTTTATCCGAATCTAATTATATGCATTGTAAAACGCTACCACAATTCATTACTCTAAAGTTTCCTTATAAAGAATACCTCACCAATGTTTCCAAATCTAAAAAAGTTGTAATTATAATGATTCAAGCAAATAGATTGACTAGAAAATTTTCATGTACAACAAATATTGGTTAAATTGACTATCAAATGTCGTATTTTATGGTTACCGTTCAATAAGAATTTGCCTCTATAAAAATATACTAATTATCCCTATTAAAAGTTTAACAATTTATTGAACTACACATACTTTTCTTCAATACAAAATGAATTTAACAGTATAAGAAAAACAATATTTGTTAGCATATTGATAAAAATTGATATACTTTAATGTCCAAATGGATATCCAACCACCTTAAAATCTTCGATAAAATTTTAATGAATTTCTATTATAGTATCAATAAATACCACAAATCATCGACAAAAAAGGATAAATCTACTCAATCCTTGAATTCATCTTCGATTCACCTAAAATCTATCATGTTACCAGTAAAGATTGCATTAATAAGCTACAATTTACTGACAATAATTCTACATATAAAGCTAATTATTGATTTCTCTACTTTACATTGGATTTAACCCCTAAAGTTACTGTAATTTAATGAATTACCACATTGAAATTTGTTTACATAAATCCTGCAATAGCTAGATTTATTAAAATGCAGTAAGAATCTTTAATGAATTTCTCTTACATGCAATAGTAAGACCCTAATATCCCAACAAATATTTGATAAAGACTCCTCAATCGTAACCAATTATTAAACTTATCACATTTATTTGGTAAATTACCGATCATTTCACGTAAAACTCTACTTTTATCTGTACATACTTAATATTTAACCATAATATTCTCCTTAAAATTGATATATTACTGACCATTTCGTGTAAAACTCTACATTTATCTGCACATACACAATATTTAGCCATTATTTATCCCTTAAAATTGATATATTACAGATCATTTTCATTAAAAACCCTATATTTATCGACACAAACTCAATATTTAGCGACAAAATCTCACTTTAAAATTTATATAGTACTGACCATTTTCATTAAAATCCCTATATTTATCTGCACATACTCAATATTAGCCATAATTTATCCCTTAAAATTGATATATTATTGATAATTTTCATGTAAAATGTAACATTAAATGATTATTTCTACTCAATATTTACCTTTGATTAATTTTTTTTAACACTGTATAATATGATATCCAAATTATTATGACGTCATAATTAATCGATTAAATTTCTCACTCAATATTTCCACTAGTAACTTACTACATCTAAACTCGATATTCAAACTTGTAAAGCATACTAGAATTGATCAAAATACCAATCCATAGTGATAAATCTAACCTTTCAATTATATCTAAAACTCTGAAATATTCATATGTTGGAATACTCTCTCTAAAATTGATGCAGTTCTCTTAAAAGTTTTATAATTTTTTATGTAATAATATAATTAACAATTAAAAATTTCATGTAAATATAATTTTTTAATATATCACATGCAAGTAACATGAATCTATGAGGTAAACGAAACTCTTACATTTATATAAAGTAAAAAGTATAATAATAATATCAATAGTACTAGTGAGTGATTTTGCTAAGTCTACGAACTAAGTCGTAGACGTAGTTGTAGGCGTTTTGGGCGCTGATGGGTGCGGATTGGTATGGATTGGTACGGATTGGTACGGATTGGTATGGATTGGTACGGATGGGTACGTATGGGTGCGGATGGGTGTGTGTGTGAAATGTTTAAGAACCAAAGGTTCTAGAAGGTACGTGTGTGGAAGGTTCTAGAAGGTATGTGTGTGTGGAAGTTGGTAGGTGTGTGGAAGGTTCTAAAAGGTAGGTGTGTTGGTCCACAACTGCATGACATAATAAGGTAGGTGTGTGGTAGGTGTGTTGGTCCACAACTACGTGACATAATAACATTTAGGTAACAGTCTCCGAGTAGTGGCCAGTGACGTAATAAGTGACCAGTGACATAATAAGTGTGACCAGTGACGTAATATGTGTGTACTGACCAGTGGTCAAGTGACGTAACCATGAGGTCACTGACCAAAGGTCAATTACTAGGTAGCAACTAGTGGATAGAGGTCAATCTCCAGGTAGCAACAGCGCGTGCAGAGGTCAAATGTTATGTAATAATTACGTAAGCCAAGGAGGGATTGTATCTGACGGGCTCACAACCTACTACTATAAGGGTAATAGTAGTAACAATTAATAAAGGTAAGGGTAAGAGAGACACTGTGTGAATATTTAAATAACAAAGGGTGTACAGGCCGATAGGTTAACATTTGAAAGAGATAGGAGAGTAATGGGACCTAAAAATTGAAATCGAGCACAGGCCTTCTATCGGCAGCTCGTTGGACGCATGGATCGTTCGGTCAATCATAGCATTAGCAACTTTTTACGGATGATCTACCCACTCGAACAAAATTTCAACGTTGCTTAGTAACGGGTGCCGAGTGGTAAGCGAAAGATATTTGTATGGGGTTGTCTGGTAAACAACCATATAGTTTCAAAATATCAACACCCAGAAACCCACTAAATTTTATGTGGGTATGTTTGTTGTTAATAATTTACTTGGTTTTTTTCCATGGATATAAGTTTGAAAGAGTAATTTTAGGTCTTTTAGGGAAATAATATACAGATTGTCAGCATTTGTTTAAAGTAATGTAGAGTTAGGAATGATTGGAAAATATAGCGGGGAAAGAAAAAGTAATTTAAGTAAGCGCCGGTCGAGAACGGTGATAAGTGTGTAAAAGCGTAAGATCTTCGGCAGTTCCTGAAACAGAGGATGTGCTTCGTGGAGTATCAATTCACGAATTTCACCTTCTCAGGTACATCAGCTCACTTGATACATTACCAACATTGAGTACTAAAGAACTCACGCTCACGGGTACGATGATGTATACAAATAGTCTTGTTTGTCATCTATTTATTTATTCTTCTAGATTTAAGAAAAGCTATTTGCAAAGAATTAGGTGACAACATTGGATAAACCTTGTGTAGGGTTTTTGATTTCGCTAACCTTGACTCCGAACGAAAATGTTTTCCTACCCCCAATAGTTACCCGTTGCTAAGCAACGTTGGAGATGAAATCATTGGTTTTTAAGGTCGCCAAAGGTGAGCGCCACATAGGGACTACTCTGGCCCGACCTCAAACTGGGTTCAACGCACTGCCGTTAGAAGGCGTGTGTGCGATTTACTTTTCGTGTTCCTCATCTGTATGACTGATCTATCCTTCTTCGAACAACTTTCTACAAGCGATGCCTAAACTTGTCAGCGAATATTTTCGAGATTTTTATTGGGTCAAACTTCAGCGAGTTAATTCACACAAAACAAAAACTTTATTGACAATCACAATGACATTTTCGACTCATCGTCCTTGGATTGTCGTGGCTCGACGTTTGGCGCTTAGTGACTCTAGATGCGGTCTCAGTTCTGGTCATCGACTCTTGATAAGCTAATTGAGCTGGCGCGAAGACGAGCGGGTAGGTTACCGCGCTGCCCTCCTGGCACGCCGATAACGCTACCTCAAGGCCGCGTATTTGGACCTTCTGCGCTTGGGTGAGCTGCTTCTCCTCAGCCCACCTTCGCTGTGCCGCCGTCATTTTCTGATAAATTTTCTTGGCCCTCCCTGGCTCAATCCAGGTGGCTTTAATCTGTTGAATCTCTTGATTGAGTTGGGTTATTTGTTGTCGTAGATTCCTATTGGTCGTATTGACTTGGTGGAATTCTTGCCGAAAAATCCGGGCTGAACTCATATCTAAAAGGAAATTATACTATTTATTCTAATTATATATCCAAAGTTGGTAGTTATTAGTCGCATCCCACCCGCATGACAACGTTTATCGACGAGGGGGTTCGGGACATCGGTTCGGTACCGATACTAGCGTTAACGTCTACTAAGAATTATAGATATCATCATGTTAAGGCGTTCCTTAGTACATTTACTAACAAATCACTCGTACTAATGATAGGACTATATTAAAATTACTCTTTAGGAAATCACTAATAAAGGTTTATTGATTATACTACACAAAATTATCCAGGTTAGTGTGGGTTAAACCGAGGACCTTCATTGCCATAGCTTCGGTTTTGTCGACTCCGCGCGTAAGAATGGTCATGGCGACTATCCAATTTTCCTCTATATTCCTTAACTCTCGAGGGAGGACTTTCCGCGGAAGCACCACATCCATTGTCTCCAACCGGCCACGAAGACTTGAATCATCGAGTTCGAAGAAAACATTGTAATTCGGGGCGTACCCATCCGTGCTGGGTATTCTGCCCTCTGCAATGTCTTTGTTCACTTATGCCAGGTAACGTCTGGCCTTGATGATTTGCCGCTCGGTTTCTTTTTGGTGTTCTTCTAGTCGGCCTAATATGAATTCTGCTTGGCCGTGGATCTCTCTGGCGGGATTTCGGCCGGGCTCGCGTTTTATGGCCATGTAAGGGAGTTCTACGTCTTTCGAACTCCCTTGGTTCCCGAATCTCGTTTCTCGTTTGGGGATATCGAAAATCCCGCGTCCTACATTGCTTGTCTACACCTGGCTGCTGAGTGCGCAGGGAAACGTGCGATGACTCGGACGCATCTATCCAAGAGTCTTCTTAATTATAATATATTAATTGTCTTTTTCACCCATTTTGGTTCTTGCGGTCGAATGGTCGAGTGGTCGGCTAGGCGGGTCTGTAACATCCAACTTCGCGTGAGAAGGCTATGCAGTCGGGTGGGTACTCGTTGGGTCAATTTCTTTCAGATAATAGAAAGTAATTACTCGGGTTATTAGAGGCGCCTGATTTCTAAAGGTCCTCTGATATCCATACACCATCAGGTATTCGTCCTCGGATTTTGTGTTTTGGTTCGAGTGACTTTAAAACGATCCTTGAGTCTTATCTCAGCATTTTCTTACAAAGTTATTAATCTACAGTAAGCTCGTCACGGTTATCACGGGATCATTAGTGCCGAAAAATAATAATGCCTCTATCATCACTCGGTTCAATTTCATCGTATCGATCATGATTCCCATTCGACATACCAACATCTTTATGAGCGTTACTCACGGAAAATTTATCTAGATTTAGTCGTTACGGGTTTTGCCTTTATGTGTAGGAACTTCGATGCCATATTATAATTCTATGGGGGTTTTTAAAGTCAGAAATATTGAGAATTTTTTTTGGTTTCATTTTTGATTAATTTTGTACTTGAAATCGGTTATCATCATGCTGGACTCGAGCATCACTATGATGTCACTATGATCGAAACGACCTTTAAACTGCCGATATTGCCGTCATTATTCTGAAAAGAAATGTTTAGTTTTTAGAATTTATCAGCGTATGAAATCCTAAAGCTTATTTATTATTCTGTATCAGAAAATTACTAACGATTATCGTCGTTAATCTAAATAAATTATAATTAGGTCTGATCTTATTCCAATGGCATGAAGAATCTAGGGTTGAAATTATCGACCTAGGTTCTAAGATAGGAATGTCATGGTGGTTACACGAGCGGTACTTTATAAAACTCAAGGTATTATTAGTAACGTTACGGGTTTTCAAGTAAATATTATTACCATTGGCCTCTGTGTGGATTTGAAATCGTCTGCTAACTGCGTCTTGATTCCTAACCAACTTCATGATTTTTGGCACAAGATTTATTGGTCGAAATTCCCTACAGGACTCGATCCATACTTTCTACAGAATTCGGGAGTTTTGTCACTATGGTTGATAGCGGAATTGTCATTTATCAAGACGAGTGCCATTGTCGTCATAGGCTGGCAAGTTTTTAATCTTAATATGTCTAAACTTTGCTTTATGAATATTGTTACCATAAGATAGACTAGTGAAATTTTATTCAGTTAATGACACATGATATACCATTCCCAAGGTTCGGATCATAAATTTTATTATCGATTCACATGGAGTTCATAGTGACTTTTAACCTTCTCTGCTTTCATCATCGATGGTAAAGTGGAAGAGCTAAATAAAAACAAGTCAACCCATTTGATTGATGATGACAAATTAGGTGTAATCCTCCCGGCTACACCGGTGATAGTTGGCTTATCTTCGGCGTTCGATCTAGTGCTCGTTTACCCTAATTGGATAACATGACGAGTAGGGACCTGTGTTAATCGAAATTTGTAATGATTGGGTTTATCGTGATCTCGTCTGTAGCGTGAGTTGTTAATGGTAAATGGTTGGTTTGGTTGTGCGTCTGTGTCTCAGAATTAAAGGATTAAAAGGAATTAATTTACTTTAATAAATTTACCTTCTGTATGGTTCTTCTTCCTGCTCTGCGGCTCTTTGGGGGATGTATTATCTAGTGGTGAATATTTAGCCATTGAAATTTTAAATTATTTGATCTTCAGAGTAGATGCATCGCTTATATATTCAGGTAGGTGTGCATGCAACTACTGTCTACGCCCGTTGATTCTGAATTGGTGTGCTTCGCGTTAGTGTGCAACCGTCTCATGATGGAAAGAAAATTATCTAGATATTTTAGGTTTGCATGTGATCGATATTCCATAAATGTCAGGTCATGATTTCCTCTCTCTGTGCTGTGGCTTGCTGTATCTAAAGTATCATTTTGATTATATTGCTAAATTTCCTCTGGATATTCACTTCCTATGAGTGGGAAACTTGAAATTTGTTCGCGTTTATTATGCAGAGAAGTGTCGCGTTAGGTAATTTAAGCTTTTATTTTTGTTGTACCACTTACATAATAATTTTTAGAGATTATAATTTGTGTAATTCTAGTACTCAGAGTTCTTTAGAGTGGAAGTCAGACAATTAATCTTTAAAAAATTACTAAATTCGCTAACAAAATACTTTAGAAATGTAATTAATCAACAGCGAATATCAGGAAAATGGTGAATTTAAATTCAAGCCTCAATTAAATGACAGTTATTCGTCACATTTATTGTTGGTGTCGTTAGATTATCTGAATCTATGAATATTTACGTTCAAAATTATGGAACGGATGTCAGAATTCACAAGGCGTTTATATTATTTTCAATTGGGTACTTCTGGAATACTGATATTAAATTTCGAGTGAAAGTGAAATTTTTGATATATTTAATTTTTTGATTTAATTTTATGATTGGAAAAGGAAACATGCTTTCCATTAGATTAGTCTGAGGTTTCCTCAAGATAGCTTTGACAATATTCGGTTCAATCATTCTTTTTCCGATTTAAAGGGGATCAAATAAAACGGCGTAACGAAGGAACTAGTTTTCAGCAATATTTGAAGCTAAGAATCGTACTATCGAAGAGGTAAAAGTTGCTGATTTCGTGCAATATTTTTCACGTTTAAAAGGAAATTGAACCCTTCAGACGGACGTATAAACAGAACCAAAATAATAATGTAACATTCTTATAAAACTATTTATTACTAGTACAATACTCAAGGAAAAACTACCAATTCTTTATAGCTACTCGATCTCCTAATTCAGTCTGTTTGATTTGCGTGGACTTATCGTGATTACCGTGTATTGATCCATTTATTATGAATAAAATTTTGGTGTTAACTGTTATTGAGGTCAAACTTTCAGATGCTTATGACAAAACAAGAAAAAAGAAATATGTAAATTTTTTTTTATTTTTTGTTTTGAGTCGATCATAATTAAGTTTTGGATGGGGAAGATTGCTGTTTTTAATTATAGAACAGTTAGCAATATAATTTGCATTGCAATGATGTAACTTATTCACTCAATGACTTGGCTAAGATATTTGAGAGGATTATTCGAGTTCACGTGGTAAATTAAGGTTAAAATCTTTGGGCTTTTATTTAATACATCGGATTATTTTAATTTTTAGCAAACTATGTTAAAAATCTTTTATAATTTTTACAACGCTTACATAACTCGTTTGTGTCATATGTTGGGCCAGAACACAAACGGCCATGTAAAATGTTTAAATGAATCGGTAACACACATGCAAATATAACCTACAACTTTAAAATCAAACCCATGAAAACACCAATTAAACCCTATCAAATGTGAGAAAAAGATAATTACATATAAATTAATAAACATAAAAATAAATTAAAATAATAACAAAATGCAACAAGATCCGCACGATACAAATACAAACATAACATGAAAACCCAACAAATTCGACCGAAATTTGATAATTTAACAAAAATGAAAATTTCATGAAAATGAAATTTAAATCAGAATTAGAAATAATTCAATAAAAATTTCAAATAAAAAATTATCAAAATAAATTAGAAAATAATAAAATAAAGATTAGAATACACTAGAAAATATCAAGGTCGAATTTTGTTTTACTAAATCAAAAAGAACACGCGAGGTTAGGGACAGAAAATAGGTATATATACCGATTCATTTTCACATAATTTTAACAATCATTTTTTCTGATAAAACAGTTTTCTTAAAAATCTATTTTACTAAGTGAGTAAGAGTTTTATTTGGAAGCTCTCTCCACGTCGCATTCTCGCAATCTCGATAGAGCTCTGCTTGAATGTCGGCGTGGGGAGAGTAGCATTTTGTATGATTTTCGTTATGGTCAAGTAATTGTTATATTATTTTTTAATATTAATAAGTTATTTATAATGCACAAAATCATTTTGTTTTCATTAATTGTTTTTGTCGAAATTTTTCCGGCCCACAGCCAAGACACACCGCAAGATAGTAAAATCAACATACTATTTAGATTCGTGTAAGTGCGTGGAATATCGCCGATGATCTGTGCCCGTGAAGACCCGGCGTGCGGAACGCAGGGATTGGAACGTCAATATTATTCCGTATAGAAGAAAGGAGAAATAAGGAAGGGGTCTTTTGGCTACTTCCTCGTTTCTAGTTTTCTTTAAAATCGACCTAAATATTTCTACACACGGCTCAAAATCACCACACCGAGTAGTCCAGTGGGCAGTCATTAAATATAATATAAACATAAAATGCGTTTAAGGCTTATTAAAGGAACGGTGACGGGGAAGAAAATCAATATGAGATCATTGCTATGAAATGAAATAAATTAATCGTATGAGTACAACTTAAATAGTAATTTTAAATTATTATTAAACAAAATCACCCTAAACTTCCAGTAAAATAGTGAATTTAATCAGATCCTAATCCAGAGTATATCCATCAGTACAGCTAATAGAGGCATTTTTTAAAAGCCAACTATAAATCGAAATTGGCCCCGCATAAAAATAAATTAGCCTAAAATAATTAAATCAAAAGTATAAACACCGATAGAATAGGAAAACACTTTATTATAAAGAAGATTTCATAACCCACTTGAACAGCTAACTCAATCGACCCATCTGTTTTCTACCTTTATATCACTGCAGCATTAACGAATAAATCCACGACATAGGCCCATCCACAGTTGATAAAATATAACAGTTTAATTTTGATTAAAAATGTTCGACAAGCTCTTGATTCGGAAATGATTCCCCAACTCCCGATCACCATCACAAACCAGACCACGATCGCCAGTAGCTTAGGTTACCACCATTATTCCAGTATTGAATATTAAACCAATAATTATATAAGACATAATGGCTCGACGTTTCCTAAAAATGGAATGATATTGAATTTGATAACTCAATACTGTAAAGATCCAGCGAGTAGGGATATAAACCGGTGATTCTAATCCAACATTTGTAGATGAGAAGATGCTTATGATTTTTCTGGCACGGTAAACTCACGAAATTTTAAATGAATGCATGGAATGAATATTAATACAATAAAAAATCAAATAAATTGACGAGAATTGGAAATAACGTGGGAACCCTTGCCGTGAAATCGTGAAGTGGACGATGACACGTGCGAGTCTTCCGCCGTTAGTTTCCAAAGAAGAAACTTACCGATCTCCAACGTCGAATTTCAATAGCCATTCCAAAAATTGAATAATTAATATCTTGATAAATCCAATTGTAAATTTCGAGCGGATGTCGCGATTGTTTATCATAATCCAATCCATCCGAACGTCGATTATTTCTCCAAATAAACAGGCTTAGTTTGATCAGTCACCGTTCGGTGTCGTGTGAAATAATTCCAACCGGGCGTACATAGACACCCACTCAATCGATCAATCATAAATACCATTTAACAGAAAATTTTGGATATTTTTTCATGTACCCTCAACAAATGTCGGACAATACAGAATCAGCGCCTAAGATGCCCAACGAAGGGGTTACTGCAATTCCGGATATAACAACGAAGGGTAAGAATTTTAAAATATATTTGTTAAATAAGCGATAGCTAGTAATAATCATAATTTTTATAACATTTATAAGCGATAGCTAGTAATAATCATAAATAATTTTTATAATATTGACCCCTTATACGTTCATCATATATTAATGATAATCTCGTCTCCCCTAACATTTATTTTTATTTTTTTTATTGATTATAAAAACTATTCACCCTGTTCTTTCCGTGAATAACATCTCTTTATTATCAATTCGATCCTCGATTTATTAAGTCTAGTCCATTGGATTTTTTTGACATCACGACCCTTCATAGAATTTATTCACCTCACCATATGGTTACTATTTTTGTTCACCTCTTGATTATCATTATGACCGTAAAACCCACTCACAGGTCGCTCGTCAAGCCGCTGTATGTTTAGTATTTTATTAATCATGGAAAATTGCCAGGAGTTTCTCACAAAATCATTAATTATATCCCAAAACGCGATATTTTCATTGAAATTAATCTTCAATCAATTTTATTAGAAAAATAGCTCATCCAAGGAAAATAAGTAACTAGTTAATTTGTTATCGTTTATTTTTGAAATTCATACAATTAATTAGATATAACGAAATGTAGTCGTGCTCCTTTTCCAAAAAATGTTAATTTCTAGTTGAGAATTAAGAGATTATGATATTGCTGAATATTTCGATGGACAAATTTTAGTATACCTCTCCCATCGCGTTGGACTATGATTTACCCTATGTCGTAATTAAAGAAAAGTTATTTTAATAGCAGATATAAAATTATAATCCTTATGCAGATATAACGGAGAGTGATAAATAGAACAAATTATTTGTAATCAATCAATGGTATTCACGATGGGACATTTGGAAAACAAATAAAAATTATATACATATTGCCGAAAAATGTACCACACTGAAGAAAATGGAAAATAATTTAATGTTAACGATTAAAGTAAGATACCCACTGAACCGTAAGATTTTTTTTTGATTTAACAAAAGGGCTGGGACAGTTTTGAATTTCCAGTATGGTCTCACAAAGGAGTAAATCAAAAATCTTATAATTATTTATTTATTCAATTCATTTGATAAAAATTCATACATGTAGTTAATGATTTTCATTCAGAAAACCTTAGTTCGAGGAATTACATGCCGACTCACCTGGCGGATCGGTGGCGATGGGCGTGGGAACGCTTCAGGCAGGAGAGATGCCCAGAATTTCCCCCGTCGAGACTTCAATGCACTAACTCCACCGAAGACGATTTTGGTCAAGGGCTGGCCGAAGAGTGGAGCCCGGCCGAAGAAATTCACTGGCAAGCTCAGCGCCTACTCGAGCAACTGGAGGCCCACCAACGACAGGTGGACGTACAAGTGGTCCGGGCTCGCCAGTATCTGGCGAACGTCGAAGAGGACCTACTGGCGGGTCGGATCGCAAACAACTACTGGCACCCTCAACAAGGTACTGCCACACGAGCCTCCTGACCAACAACGGCCGAATTCGGAATACAAGACGGCCAATCATGATCATCTCCGGTTATACGCCGGAAGAATGGGTGGAGAAGGGTTTTCCCTAATCCATCCCATCATAAACTAGTTAAAGACTTAAGTTTTGATAAACTTTTTGATAATAAATGAATTGAATGTTTTTTTGATAATGTGGTTAGATTTTTTTTTTGTAAATAATTTCCTCATTTGTCTATTTTGTTTAAATGTAACTCATGTAATTATGGCCTTTTTGTAATATTCCACCTTTAATTATTCACATTATTAGAAATGGACCCTATTCAATTCCTACAAAAAGAATTGTCCCGTGCCCAACAATCGAACAAAGCTCTATACGAGCAGATCATCCACCTCACGAAAGAGATCCAACAGGTGAAATCCACCTGGGTGGATCCAGCGAAGCTCAAACCCCTCCATTAACGACTTACGGCTGCTCAAAAAGGTTGGGCCGAGGAACGGCAATTAAATCAGAACCTCCGGACGCAGATAAGGGGGTTGGAAGTTGCCTTGTCCGCCAGTCGGGACGGAGAGGCAGTGACCTATCCTCTTGTCTTCGCCCCATCTCAATTGGCGTATCGAGCTCAAACCAACAATCTAACGCCAGTTGCGACTTCATCAACTACACTCTCAAGCGGGTACAGGCCGGGGCGCAAGGAACGCGCCCGACGCAGAGCCGCCGCCTGGCAAATAAACTCAACTAAATTATCTTGTGTTGTTTATGAATTAAATTAAATTACGAATATTGTCAAATCGTTTAAAAGTATTATTTTGAAATGCAAATAATATTAAATTACTACAGAAAAGTCATGAGTATTCACGCTTCTTCAGATGAATGTCATTCCATCTCTACCCATCAACATGAGTCTGATCTTGAAACTTCTCACACAGGGGACATTACAAAGCGAGCATAGGTCTTCCATCGACAGCTCGTTGAACCCGAGGGTTGTCCGAGCAATTACAGCATTAGTAATAGCGCTCACTTTTTGTGGACAATCCACCCACTCGAACACATTTCCAACGTTGCCTAGCAACGGGTGCCGAGTGGTAGCTAGAAAATATTTATGTGGCGTTACCGGGGTGACAACAGAAAGATTCAAACAAATGTCAAAGCCAGTAACCCACCACATATTAGGATTCTCGAAATTTTAGAAGTCATAACAACGATTTTTAATTTTCTTTTATTTTCCCTGTACCCTGCCCCTTTAGTTGATCCTAGGCGCAGTTGTGTTCATATTACCAATTAAGCGTGCCCACTGGACTACTCGGTGTTTTGATTTTTAGCCGTGTGTGAAAATAATTTAGGTCTAGTTTATGAGAAATGAGTGCCGACGAAACAGCCAAAAGACTATTTCCCCTTCACCCTTTTCCCCTATACGGAATGATATTGATTACAAGGCCGTTTATGTTCTGGCCCAACACTTGTAAACTATCACTAATTTACTCCCAAGAAAAACGTTCTTGATTTAATTCTATAAAAATAATTTTAATCATTAATGTCCATTGAGAGAAACAATTTTAAAAGTAAAATATATTTGGGGTTCTTTCCAAATGACTGGAAAAAATAAATGAAGAACTGTTCTATATAGTTAAGGATAGTGAGGAATCCTAGGCATATTTTTTATTGCAAGTAAACTTTTATTTTTAAATTTTTTTTATTGAATAAATGAAATTAAATATTAGATATAAACTCTGAATGTAAATTATTTTACATAAATATTTTATTTTCCAAGATTAATAATTTTTCATTTACTTGTTTTAATATTCGAATAAAAATTTAAGTTTTCAATACAGTATTCATATAAAATTTTATGTGTATTTTATTCATAAAAATTTCACATAAACTATTTCATAACAAATATATAAATATATAAATGTTTTTATTTTGTATAGGCAACAAAACTTGCAGAAAACCTTTTTAATATCAATAATATAAAATCAGCTAATAAACTGCTGAAAGTATGTCCTAAGTTTGAAAAGTATATGATAATCAATGGTGAAACAAATGCATCAGTACGTAATCATCCATGTTACCTTCAATTACCTACTATTCAATTGCCAGATAGATTAGACAAAGCAGTTGCAAAATACTTGCGTGATAATGTTCCATTAAGACCAAGTGAATTAACAATCGCAGCTAAAAATTTTAAAATTGTTCTGTGGGAAAGAGCTCTAATAACTGAGGTAAGAATATTTTTACTTTTAAAATATTTATATTATTTTATAAAATAAAATTCAGTTTAGCAATACCATGAAATTAACAAAAATATTTGTTAAACTTATTTACTTATATTATAAGTTACTTTTTAGTAATTACATCATTTGTCTATTCTTATTGTTCAATTGATTTAATTTATATGAAATTTTCACTGCATTCCATTAATAGTGATATAAATTTGATACCATCAGGGAAACTAGATGTCTTTACAAATTAAAGGATTCCGGAGCTTCTCGTCGGCTGGCTGTTTCCAGCATCGCAATCAAAATCGCCGTAGTGCATAGATTTAAGCTTTCTAGCGTGAGAGTTGTCATACACATTGTCACTAGGGATAACTCATAAATTGGAAAAAAAATTTTGGCGGGAATTTTGAAGTTTCAATAAATTTCTTGTGGATATTTTAAAATTTATTTTTGGTTCCTTAGTAACTAATTTCTGTAACTATGTGAAGACGTCAGAATATACCTTAGTTACCCATAGAAAAAAGATTCGCCATATTAACATCAATATAGAAATAGCATCAAAAATCATAAAAATTTCTTTGTTCACTATGAATCCAAGGAAAAATGAAAATAATCGATAATTTTCAGAAATGATTGTTCATTGCAAGATGGAAAAAATTTTCAACTATTATCGATTTTTGATAATCAACGAAAACAATTTCATATTCTAAGTCGAGAAGTTTTGCGAGTTCTTTTTATAAACAGAACCTTATCATGGAAAAATATAACGGAATCACGTATTGGGAATAAAAAGCAAAATATAGAGCAAAAATTGTTCACATGATAAAATCATATTTTAATTCGCCCCTCGCAGCGCAGCAAAAATCATAATTTAATATCAGTTTATTTGAAGCAATAATTTTCAGAGTTAATTCAAATTTTAATAATATTTGGTAAAATTGCTCAAATTATGCATCATTCGGTAGCGATAAGTTGATTTTCAAAAAACATTTGAATAAACATATAATATTATTATAGATTAAAATTCAAATTTTTCAATCAATAAATTAAATTTAAATGCAATAATTATTAATATTGAATTATAGTATAACTGTTTTAAAAAAAAGACTTTGAAATTGGATAAATTATGCATTTGATTTTATTAAAAATCGATTTTTAGATATTAAAATAGAAATATCATGTTTTCGATTAAAAATATTGCTAAATTTTTACTTTCAATAAGATACCTAATGAATTACGGACGATGAAATATCTGAAGATTGACAATAAATGTTTTTGTTCGGAAAAATATACTTTAATTATTCTGTTTATTGGAAGGGCCTGACATTAGCTGAATGGTTTACCATAATTTTTAAAAAACATTCAATTATAAAGCTTAGTAAAGTTGTCTTATCTCTAAATCAGTTTCTTTTCCGACACATTTGTCGCATAAAAGATTTTAAGCTTTCATTTGTTAGTCTAACACAATTCATAAGGAAAAAAACTGTTAATAATTACAATGTCAAATCAAATATAATTAACAAACTATTAATAGCATGCAAAACGATTTTTGAAATTTTTACAAAGCGCAATTTAATATATGAAGGGAAATGTTTGTCTGTGTGTTCTCTATGGAAATTCAAACCGCAGGGTCACATTGTTGTGGGATCTTACTGTGCATTGCCCACAATTTGTATAGCAAAGTTCCAGATAGACATCAAGCCTTGCTAGAGTGATATGCTTTGCTTACTTTTAAATATTGGCCCGGGAAACGCCGGGTAACCCCAGCTAGTATTTTTAATTAAGAAACGCTCGTCCCTCCTGATACTTGACTTAAATAATAGTTTTTTTTTAATTTCCGCGTTTTTCTCTCATTTTATTCCATTAAAACAGAAAACTTTACAAGCGCATGTTCGAAATCTCGCAAGGCAGAAAATCTCTTCCAATATGCTTGCAATGGAAAACTCATTAAATAATACTGACAATTCTGAAGATTTAGCTCTCGACGATACCGTCAAATCCAATGTTAAAGTCATCTCTGAAACGTTCAGGAAAAGCGTAGAAGCATCTGTCAAATACGAAATAGACGATAAGCCGAATGCTATTCGATATTCGGAAAATCTATCGAATTTGTATTTGGTCGCTCGGTTAGCCCCAAATTTTGCAGCAAGTTGCAAAGTTTTCTATGAAATTCGCAAACGATGTCCAAAATTCATGCCCGTGAATTTTTTTGATTTCGGATCTGGAATCGGTAGTGCAGCCTGGTGGGTTTTATGATACTTTATTTGCGGTTTTTTGTTTGTCATCAAAATCATCACTTTTCACCTTTAAACCTTTTTTCGATTTACTACTTTCTCTTCATTTCTTATTTAAGATTTTATTGCTTTATATTCTTATTAAATATGAAACAAAATATTGGAGTAGTTTTAAAAATGAAATGAAGAGAAATGTAATGGATTTTGCCCTTAAAATATTGATTTATAATTATTTTTTATATTAAATTTTTAAAGGAATTTATATTTATATATAAAAAAATAATATTTTGAAATCTATTAATATTTTTAGCTATTTATGTACTATCGAACCCATCTTGTTACATGTATTTGATCACTGGATACTTTTTTCGGTTTCATAAACTTATTTATACTTTTTGGCTATTCTGGAGTGTTAAAATAAATAATAAAATATATTAATTATTAATATACATTTTATTGATAATAGAATATATAAATTATCAATATATATATTATTGATAGTAAAATATATCAATTATATATATATATATATTGAATAAATATCTTTTTAAATGCATATAACAAAGTATTTTTAGAAGGATTTGTTAAAAAGTTGATCAATTTGAACCCATAGTTTACATGTGATTTAGAAACTTTCCTTCGTTCTACGCTCGTTTATTTATGTTCAAATCATTTTAAATACATCATTTGCAAACAACATTAAAAAACAATATTAATGCTTGAAGAGTCTTAAAAAAATCGTCGACGATTGGCATTTCGATCTCCACGCTTCTTTTCATACTTACTATGCATTATTGATCTATACTGTCCCTTTCACTGGTATTTGATTCGTTCGGTGAAAAAAAAAATTCTTATCTGATAATCGAAATTTTTTTCATCAATATAATAATTATTACTTTGCATGAAGGGCTTTTTTTATTATTTACTTATCTGATATTTTAATTTATGTTGCTACCAAGGAATCATCGTTTTATTAATTATAGATATTGAGATATAAATGTAAAAAAATTGTTATATGACATTTTTATACGGTTTGGGAACATCCATTAAGGGCAAATGGATACATTAGGGAGGGGAGTCAGGTGCTTAGGACATCCCCATCAGCATTGGTCGTTTAAATATTATACATAACAGATTAATGATTTTTTAAAATTTTTCTCTTTTTTATACACTATACATGGTAAGTAAGTAAGCGACATGTTTCATGTTCCATATTGTTCCCATTTGATTATTTTAAGTGTGTATGCATTTTTTCCAATATTTTCAACCAATATTGTGTATATATAATGTTGAAATTAAATTTTGGTCTATATGTTTGTAAATTATTTAAATTTCTTCTGAAAATAAAGAATATCTATTTTTGGAGGGATATCCCCCGGGGGTGATCATAAAAAAGGACAAAAATGGACCTGGGAAAGGGATCAAAAATTGCTTATTTTTTATGGGCGTACTTAATGGATGCTCCCTTTCAATAAAACTAAAAACATTGGCTCACGTGCATTTGACTCATTTCTTGAATTGGTTGTCCATATATTTTATTTTGAAAAAAATTAAAATGTTGCTGACAAATTATAAGTAAAATATTAAGTTAATTTTTTTATCTTTTACCAGCTTTTTTATCCTATAAATAGAAAATTCTGTTTAATTTAATAGTTAAATTTTTTAGACTTTAGCATTGGAAATAAATAATATTTAAAAGTAGTAAAAAATATTGAAAGTACTGCCATATTGGTTTCCAATTGAGGTGGTTCGTTTGTAGAATATCTTTAATATGTAGGTAATAAATCAGATAATAGGTATTTTTTAGGGCAGCCAATAGTGTTTGGCCAATAGGTACAATAAAGCAGCATTTTCTTGTAGACGCGTCAACAACTTTGTTGTCGATTTCAGAATTTCTATTAAAAGACGGGGCAATGAAACAGCATTTGACAGCTTTGCCAGGGATAACCCATCGGTCTTATTTGTCTAGTTCAGCGGACATTCAATATGACATAGTTATCAGTTGCTACAGTTTGCTCGATATTGCAGGTGGATATATGAGTCGACGAGAAATTATCACAAATCTATGGAATAAAACCGGGAAATTCATTGTCTTCATAGAACAAGGTACAAAAGCCGGTTTTCAAGCAATACTCGAAGCAAGAGACTGGCTTGTGGCTAGCACGGAAAATGAGGAAAAACCCGCTAAAATATTTTCTCCGGTAAACAGTTGATTGAGTCGGATATTTGATAACGGTTTTCCTAGTGTCCTCATTCTATGGCTTGTCCAAAATCTAAAACTGCTTGTAGTTTTCCAGTGAAATTTGAAGAGTTACGTTTAACAGAGGTAATCATTCGGAATTATCCATAATCTCAATAAAATCATGGGGAAATATTTATCCAGGCATTTATTCATTAATTGTAGTGAAATCGGGAATTACCCAATAAAACATTGCGTTGCCAAACACAATCCAAATATTTTATTAGTGGGTTATAGACAGACATATTTGCATTTATTGATTGTTTTATAAAAACAGGGAAATTTTTATTGATTTTAGTGTTTTACGCATAAAATGGAATAGCTGTTTCATATTGGATAATAATAATGACTTTCGATAAACAAAAATTAATTTAGAAATTAGTTGAAGATTCTTGGAATTTTTACCAATTAATTGATTTAGGTGCATTGATTTATGCATTCAATTATTTGACTATTTTAGTTTTTTAAACCAAATTTCTAATTAAAACATCCAACTCAGATCTGATTCATAACTGGTTAATTGGATCGACCTATTTCACTGTCATCTTTGTGTGATTTTCTCCATGGGTCATCCTTAATTGGATGATTCATTCCTCATTGCGAGCATCATTCAAATAATTCATTATAATAAACAGAAATCATTTATGAAACAATTGGAATTCAGCATCTGATATAATGTGAAATTTACAATCATTGCATAGCAACATACCCGGTCTGTTCCTAACACTGAAAAATATTAGAGTTGTCAACAATTATCCAAAACTGTTTCCAAAAATATTGAATTATTTTTATTAAATTTAGCAAATTGGAGAATTAAAACAAGAAAATATTTCATTTGTGGTTTTAAGTAAAGGCGACTTATCAGATTATTATACTAATGAAATCAGGCAATTATTATCATATCCGAGAATAATTTCCTATAAAACATCTGGAAAGGTGCATGACCTTTGCCAATTGGACGGCAGTGCTAATCGATACTTCATGGAAACGGAAAACAGGTTAGAATACCATTTGGGTTTCCCTAATGATTATTCGGATAGGTCTTTGAAACGATTCATTCGAAAATGCGAACCCGGTGATTTTATGCCAGTCACAGAAAAAACGCAGGCTGATTCATTAAATGACTGATGTTATGAATTAATCAATACAAGAATAAATTTAATACCAACAATTGAATTCAAATAATTATTGTGTGTATGCTAGAAATTTGTAATTGTGTGTGTGCTTACACATTCCGCACACGTTCGAAGATCATAGAGATGCACTATTACAGCGAATTTTTTAATTTGTTTTTTATTTCAATGAAAATTATTTCCATTTTGTTGGGTATCATAGATGGGTAACGACATAGCTGCTTTTTCAACAAGTGTAGACATATCATTATTATTCATATATTGACCTTTTACTGGATTGTTTGTATAATACTGTCGTTGATTATAACCCGTTTGCGAATATTGTTCTGCCTGCTCAAGACAAATCGTTAGTTTTGCAAGCAAAGGCTTATATTTGATTATTTCTTCCATTAATTTGGATTTATTATCTGAAATTGAGATTTCCATTTCTTTTGTTTCTAATTGCATTTCCAATTTACGACACCTCGCTTCGGCTTTAGTGAGCTTTTCGGAAAGTTCTTTGGTATGTTCTTGACTCCTTCTGGCCATATCCTTTATAATAAATAATAAATTTATTTTTACAAAATTGGATTACTTGAATAATTTCTTTGACTTCAGTTTCTTTAGCCAATAATTTTTCGTTAGCTTCTTTCAGCTTTGTTTCTAAAAGGACATTTTGATCAGTTAAAGCTTGCAAATGTTTGTTTGCTTCGTCGATATAAGTTTTATTCATAGTATTAGTAGAATACCACATAAACAAAATAAAAGTTAAATAATTTGATTATAATTTTAGTAATTATCCATGTAATTATATTTCAATTATGAACTTTTGAGAATTGATGATTTAAAACAAAATTAAATATTTTGATATTAGTATATATATTAATAAAAATCAAGATCTTTTAAAATAGAAATATTTTTGTTATTTATAGATTTATAAATTAAAATAATAATTTATTTAATTTTTTCATGTGGTTTTATTAAATTATTGTCAACAAATTTTAGGATTTTTGACTCTTCTTAATGTTGGGTTGTTGAGGTAAGTAATTTCATTCACAGCTGATCATAATATTAGGTCGGCCACCTGGAACCTGTGGGTAATATAACATAAGGTGTATATGTCTGCCAAAGGCAAGCTATTCTTTAACGCATCTTGAGTTCACAGACTACCGAGTTATTTTTCAATTTTAAATTCATTAAGGTCCCTCTTTCATATTCCTCTATGTTCATACTCGTTGCTACTGTTGGTACTGATAGGTGTTGGGCAAAAACCGGTAAAGCCCATTTTTTGTTTAACCAGCACGATAACGCCTGTGTGCTTTGGAGCAGAAAATTTAAAATTAGATAAAAATGTAAATTTAAAGAAAAATAAAATAAATAAAAATTTTGAGATATGTTGGGCCAGAACACAAACGGCCTTGAGAATTGTTTAAATGCATCAGTAATACAGCACAAAAAACCAGCACCAAGATAACTTAAAATACAATATACAACATCAACTAAACACTTTAAAATATGAGAGAACATAAATAAATATAAAATCAAAAAAACATAAAAGTAAAATAAAATAAATACAAAATGCATCAAGAACCGCACAAAATTTACATAAAAAATAACATAATAACAAGAAAATTTGACCATAAAATGACCATTTATATAAAAGTAAAAATTATTGAATTAAATGAATAAAAATAAAATATTTTTGGTTGAATAAATTTAATTAAAAATGTTAAAAATAAATTACCAATTTAAATTAAGAAATTAATAAAAATTTAATTTAGATAACACAAATAATTTCAAGGTCAAATTTGTTTAATCGCAATAAAAATAACACGCAAGGTTAAGGTCAAATTATAGGTATATATACTGATATGTTTTGACAGATCTTAATCTTATTTTTTCAGTATTGATTTAAAGCTTGATTTTCAATTTTATTTTTCGCTGTATGAAGCGAGATGGATGAATAATTAATGAATTGTGTGACCAATTTTGAAGCCATACGCATGCCTTTTATGAATCTATTGAGATATGAATGAACGGTTCATGAGTTTATTGATTAAATGTATGGTGATGAAGCGATGCCACGAACTTCTGATGTGATATGTGTCATGCCAAATAAATAATTAAAGCCAATAATCTTTATTGCATCGAAGCTTTTACCCGATCGGAATGGTAACATTTATTTATTTCCTTTTTCCTGGCCCACAGCCACACAACATGCAAGCTATTAAACTAAAACATAATTACCAAGCTGTGTAAGTGCGGTTTCTCCGTCTATAGCTTGTGCCCGTGAGGGTTCCGGCGTGCGTAACGCAGGAACTCGAACGTCAAATCATTGAACCTAAATAGCGAAAGAGATTAGCTTGAGAGTGGGTCTTTTGGCTCAACTTTCTTGCACTCAATTTTGATAAAATCGACATAAAATTTTAAACAACAATCGGCTCAAAATCACTAACACCGAGTAGTCCAGTGGGCACTCATTAACTATAATATGAACATAAATAGATCATAAGGACAAAGAGAGGGAAAGGGTAGCGGGGAAAATAGCGAAATCGTTGCAACAGTTAAAATGAATAGCCATCGGAAAAAGATTAATCCGAACGACCAAAATTACGAAAAATAATGTTTTAAATAATATATAATAATTGAATCAATTATTTTGAATTAAGACGGAAAATATGGGCAGAACGCTGCGCAAATTTTTAGAAATAGTTAAAACATTTATCGTAAAACTGTAAAATAAGGGCGGAATGCTGCTCAACTTTTCCGATTTAATTAGAATACTTACCGAAAATAGTAAAGTAAAAGTAGAATGTTGTTTATTTGTTGGTATAATATTAGTATAAAACTGGAAAATAAGGGCGATACGCTACTAAACTTTTCCGAATCAATTAAAATAATTATCAAAAATAGCAAAGTGTTGGGCCAGAACGTAAACGGCCTTGAGGAATGTTTAAATGGATCAGTAACACACACGCAAATATAACATGCAATTTAAATAAACCTATTGAAACACCAATTAAAACCTATCAAATATGAGAAAAAGAGAATTAAAAATAAAATAATAAACCTAAAAATAAATTAAAATAATAACAAAACGCACCAAGATCCGCACGATACCAACACAAACATAACAAGAAAACACAACAAATTCGACGAAATTGAAAAATTAATAAAAGTTCATGAAAATGAAACTTAAATCAAAAAATTTGAATTAGCAATAATTCAATAAAAATTCTAAACGGAAAATTATAAAAATAAATCAAAAAATAATAAAAGCAAAGAATAGAATTCACTAGAAAATAACAAGGTCGAATTTTGTTTTACTGCATCAAATTTAACATGCGAGAAAAATAGGTATAAATACTGATCCATTTTAACATTAAATTTAACCATTTTTGAAATCGTTTGTAAACCTTAAAAACCATTTTCAAAAACCATTTTGAGACCGTTTTACAAATTTGTTTAAAACTATTTTCAAATCGTTCCAACTTATTTTTAGGTGAGAACTGTTCATTTTGGAACCCTCTCTCCACGTCACATCCTTGCAACCTCGGTAGAGCTCTGCTTGGATGTCGGCGTGGGGGGAGAGGTATTTTGTTCTATTTTATTATATGCAATTTTATGCGATTTTTATGGATTGACAATGAATGGTAACTATATTCATTTTTGTTTATAATTAATAAATATTATTAATATTAATGCATTGTTTTTATGTTTAAATAAACTAAACTTAAATTTTTCTGTCGAAATTTTTCCGGCCCACAGCCAACACATAACGCAAGAAAGCAAAATCTACATAGTACAGATTTGTGTAAGAGCGTGGAAAATCGCCAATGATATGTACCCGTGAAGACTCAGCGTGCGCAACGCAGCGGTCGTAACGTCAATATTTATCCCTATAGCTGAAATGAGAAATAAGGAAGAAGTCTCTGGCTGCTTCCTCGTTTCTCATTTCTGTAAAATCGACCTAAATTTATATTACATACGGCTCAAAATCAGTACACCGAGTAGTCCAGTGGGCACTCAGTAAATATAATATAAACACAATATGCGTCTAAGGCCTATTAAAGGGAAAGGGTACAGGGATAAATTAACCTGAAATCGTTGATCTAGTTAATTCCGTGCTAATGTTTTGAAATAAATTAGATATAACTTATTGTTAATTTAAACTCATGTTTTAAATAAAATTCAATGCTACAAAAACTAATTTCAGGTTTTAAATAAATTGAATGACCTTTAGTGCTAATGGTAAATTAAATCCATGTTTTAAATAAAACTTATTGCCAGAAGTACCCCAAAGTCATGTCAGGCTTTAAACACTTTAGACGAAAAAGGTAAATTAACTCATTAAGTAAAACTTATGGTAAAGGTGAATTAGCGGACGTTAATTACTAGCAGTAATTTAAATTCGTGGTTCGATTATAGTAGATAAATTCATTCCTAAGGACAAATCGAATCAAAAAATCTATTTCTAGAAGTAAATCAAAGTAATGAAATTAGGTAAACTTTATTGCCAGAAATAAATTGAATTCATGGTTTAAGTACATGAGTTAAAGCCGATTTCGACAAATGAATTAAGTCAAGATCGTGGATAAAGTTAGGTAAGACCAAATTTTAAAAGTAAATGAAATAGTTCCAAATAAAAGTTAGATAAGAGTTACTATTACCGTTACAATAACCCACTCCTCGAAGTAAGATGAATAAGGAATCATTTGAATTATCGACTTATTTCAAGAAAAATCAAAAATTTAAAGTTAAAATAACCATCAATTATACTTATTTTACGGTTAAGAGTCAAAGTAAAGGGTGGATAATATTAATTTATGGTTTCAACTTGTTAAATGAGGTAGCTGATTAGAGATTTACGATCAAAGATAAGTAATTTGGCCGATTAAAACCATTAATATAAGAACGCATAAGTCGAATTTTAAAGGATCAGGTGTTAACAACGAGCAGTTATCAGTGAGATTAGATAGATCATATAAACTTAGCGACAAGAAGCACAGTACCCTGTAATTAAGTTGCTTAGCTCCGATGATTTTTGTAATAATAAGTCATGATAATTGGAAGTCAATTCATACACACATAAAATCGAGAAACAAAACTTTATAATATAACAAGTCGATCAAAGAAAATTTATAAACATAGATAATTCTTACGGCCGATTGCCATGGATGCACAATAACACGATCTCCACTAAATCCGCGAATAAAACATCCAAGAATAAACTCCAGTAAGCAAGTATTGGGGAATAGTCCATCATAAATTTCCACACCAGAGATAAGCGCGCGGCACAAAAATGTAGTAGGTAAACGTGATAAATCAGTCAAATTAATAGGTTAACAGAATCGAATCATTACACAGTGAGAATATCCAATTATAGTGACAATGTGAATTGACATAAACCTAAAGACGACATAAACCGGATAAGACAAGAATTGTAAGTTTATACACATCCTTCGCGTCCGACAATTCAACCGGAAGATGCGAATTCGCAATCCATCCGTCGGAAGTTCATACAAATTTCGCTAACAAATAAATCACCGCAAGGGCGGATATCCTCTCACCTGAATGACATAGACACAAACAATAACCATCAGGGTCGAATCATGGCTAAAATACGTCGCCGTGAATATCGACGTCGATTGACTAAAACGAAATAATAACTAATTTTGAGGTCCCTCTCATTTAATCGATGTGAAACTCAGCCAAATCATACCCTTAGTTTAATCGTAACATTAGTCCAATGACCCAATCATTCAGTAGACCTGGTGAAATTCAACCAATTACAGGGATACAATTACCTAGTGTCTGTTGAACCTTGAGACGATTTCTCCAACACTAAGCGACTACTTGCGAATGATAAGAACCGCTAATAGACAGATAATAACTTACGGAGCAACCCTGACTACTCTCGACACTAGTGGTAACTGGAGATAAGGTGTCACTAGAGGGGGAACGGCATACAGCTCAGTCGTAAAGAAACGCATAATGGTGAGGGCATTCATTAGACCAGATAAAATAGAAGCGCTATCTCTCGACTATGTGACTTCCCAATAGTTAAACATTCGATAGGTTTTGATCACGACAAACTAACGGCAACGACCCGTCCCTAGTGAATTTAGCGTCCAGGAAAGGCGAACGAACTATTTAAATTAACTGTTTTACTTCCTTATAAACCAGAAAGTGACGTTCATGCAATTTTGTTGTAGAAAATTATGCCGTTCAAATGGAATGACGCTCCAACAACCCATAAACAATCCCGAGGAGAACCAACCCCAAAGGCGGAGATTCTTCAAAAAATCCAACAGCAATGGCCGTACCCCACAACTTGGAGGCTATTGGGCCTAGAAAGTGATCCGTGCGGACTCGCCGGGCAACAGTACCCAGCGGCAGAGATATATACCCATGCTCAGAATCTCCTCACCCAATGGGAACGGGTGCAGGAGCAAGTGGATTTACAGGTGGTCAAGGCGAGGATGTATCTCGCCAATGTGGAGGAAGACATCCTCGCCGGACGAATTTCAGAAACATACCCACCTCGCCCGATTCGTGATACCCGACGTCCATACCCTGTGGTTCCTCCAAGGAAGAATCGAAATAAGCCGTACGAAAAATAGAAACTCAAAAACTCTGACAATACTTAGGAACTAACCTTGATTTTTTTTTGGTTTTGTACTTTAAATAGAAATGCTCGATAACCGTCTTTGTATTTGACCGGGTGTCTGTGAATAATCGTCTTGATCGATATGTTTGAGAGAATCACCGCTATAAATCATATAAATCGTTATAGAAACCGTTAACGAGCTTATTCTTTATAGCTATGTCCGCTACTCGAATATTGCAAGCAGAATTGGACCGCGTGAGAAATAAAAATGTTGACCTCCTCCAACAAGTCCTCCAAATGACTAAAGAGGTCCAACAGATTAGAGCAACCTGGACGGATCCGGGAAAGGTAAAAGCGTTGTACCACCGCCTGACCGCAGCACAGAAGGGCTGGACGGAGGAGCGGCAGCTCAATCAGAGCCTGCGCACTCAAATCCGGGGACTCGAAGTCGCCCTAGCAGTCTGTCGGGAGGGGGAAGCGGTAACCTATCCGCTCGTCTTCGCCCCATCCCAAATGCCGCAGAAAACTGCCCAACCAGTGGAGCAATCTATCCCTCCAACTAGAAATCGTCGACCGGGACGTAAGGAACGTGCCCGACGTCGAGCAGCCCAACTTCAAAATGTCCAGTGATAAATTGCGCGTGTTGTTGATTCAAATAGAGTAGTTTTAGCCTTAGTTGAGTTGTTTCTTTAATGTAATTGTATGCCAGCATGGTCATAAGCATTTTCATCACATCGCCGAATCGTCGTTTCAGTTTCCCACAGTCAATTAAGAACCTGATCTAGAATTTCTACAAGGGACAGAGCTAAGCGAGCATAAGTCTTCTATCGACAGCTCGTGAACCCGAGGGTTGTCCGAGCAACTATAGTACTAGCAATGATACTCAATTTTTGCGGACAACCCACCACTTGAACACATTACCAACGTTGCTTAGCAACGGGTGCCAAGTGGCGATCGGAATCATTTTGTATGGCGTTACTGGGGCAACCATGAAGATAAGCAAATAACGAAACCCTGTAACCCACCAAAAGTAAAAGTAGAATACTGCTCAATAATTAGGATAACTGGATAAAACTGAAAAATAAGGGAGGAACGCTGCTCAGTTTTTTCGAATTAATGAAAATACTTTATCGAAAACTGTAGAATAAGTATGGAGTAAGGCTAAATTTTTATATAAGTAAAATATTTTTATAAAGCTGAGGAATAAGGACGATTCCCTACTAACAATTTAATAATAATAATGATAAAAGTAATGATAATGGCGATAATAACAATAACAATAATTATGATAATAATAATAATAATAATAATAATAATAATAATAATAATAATAATAATAATAATAATAATAATTATAATAAATGTAATAATGATAATGATAGTAATAATACTAAATATAATAGGAATGGTAATAATAAGGATAATAATAGTAATAGCAGTAATAATGGATTAGAATAATACATATAATGGTAACGATAATAATGCTAGTAATAATAATAGGGAACACTGTAGTTATTGAATATATTTAACATAACAAAAGTGTACAGGCCATGGTAAAAGTCGATAATACGAACAACGATAAGAAGGACAATGGGAATAGACGTAATGATAAATGATATGAGAATATGGGTTAACATTTGAAAGAGATAGGAGAATAATGGGACCTAAAAATCGAAAAGCGAGCATAGGCCTTCTATCGGCAGCTCGTTGGACCCATGGATCGTTCGGTCAATTATAGCACTAGCAATAGCGCTCACTTTTTGCGGACGATCCACCCACTCGAACACAGTTCCAACGTTGCTTAGCAACGGGTGCCGAGTGGTAAGCGAAGGAATATTTGTATGGGGTTGTCTGGGTAACAACCATGTAATTTCAAAATATCAACCCCCAGAAACCCACCAGATATAAAAATATTAAATTTAAATTTAAATCGAAAAGAATAAAAACTTTTATAATTTTGGAATATTCTAGAAATTCCTTGTTTTACTGCATCAAAACACACACACGAACAATCATGATATATAAGGCGAAGCTGGTTGAACAAAAATCACACTCTCTTTTTAACTCTCTCAAAACTTATACTTTTACTCATTAATTATTTATTGTTTACGGAAGCAAAGTATATTTTATTTGTATTTTATTATTTTTATTTTTGAATATGAACTAGTCATTGATAATTTTTAATTTTTTTAATTTTTATTTATCTTTATAAATCACGAGGCTTTAAAGAAATGTTTTTATGATCGATGACTTTCGACTTAACTCGTTTATTGTTGAACCTCCATCATAGAAAATTAATCTTAAAGCATTTTAATTAATTTGTGTCCTACAAAAGTATAGAACACATGCACACAAGAAAGAAAAATCAAATTGTTTTCTTTTCGGTACCCCGGATCGAACCGGTTGTTAGTGGGGGAATCCGCGGCGAAGGCAGTAGCCAGGTCCGTCCAATATTCTCCCCTTCCTAAATCCTATCGCCAAACCCTCGAAAGAGCAGAGTTGAGGTCCTGGGAAAGGGTACATATAAAGTTTAATAGTACAATAAAAGAAAAATATGTAGACCATTATCTAGAGGAATTAGAAAGATTTTTGTTAATTGGCAAAATATATTCCGTTACGAGAAGTTATTATACAACTTATATACTTATGTTTCGAGACTAATCACAATAGAAGTTTAATCGGCTGTATATCAGATTTTTCGTAACATCATTATTCGTAACTAATCTACGTTCTAAACATAAAAGTCAAAATTGACTTCGAACATAACTCCAAAAATTTCACGTTATCCCATTACTTAGATTTCACTAGTTCGTCAAAGGAAAATTTCCAGTCAGTTTATTAAACCAAATCCACGACCCTATAACCCACAAAACAACCGTTGACGTGACTATTATGCATTTAAAATTATTATTATTGCTAAAAATTTCATTATTATTTTCATTACATTATTATTATTAATAATAATATTATTATTACTATTATTATTATTATTATTATTATTATTATTATTGAGTACATCATTGACTATATAGTACTATTATCCCTAACGATTCGTTAACATGTTTTTGATATTATTATTACCATTTTGTTATCCGTATCACCCATATCATTGATAATCAAAAATTTTTATGATTATTATTCTATATATTACTATTATCGGCAGTAATATGTTATCCGTAATAATATTATTATTTATTATATTAATATCATCATTATGATTATTATCCATACTGATATTATTATTACTTCTGTCGACGACTACATTGAATCATTATTATTAACTTAGCCTATTGTAATTATTACTAAAATTGTAATTAGAATTATGACTATTATCATTAATATTATTATTATTACTAAAAAATCATTATTAGTATTTTCATTATTATTGTATCAACATTCTTAATTAGATTAATATGATTATTGTTACTAATATATTATTATTGGTATATCATTATTAATACTATGATTTTTATTGTTGTTGTCACTATTATTATTATCATCATTTGTATATTGACATTGCTATTACCATCATTAATTATATTATTATCATTATTATTACTAATATACTATCATTACTATTATCATTATAATTCTAACTATTAACAATTCCTATCCAGTACGATCACAAAAAGATTAACCCCACCAGACACCGTTGAAAATGGCGTTGGTAATGTGTACTAGTGGGTTGAATGCTAGCAAAAGCTTAGTCTCTCTGCAACGACTGCTAATGACTTACCATCTCTTTGGATTCATGAGCTGCCGTAGAAAGCTTCTTGCTCTATTTTACTTGTACCCAGTTTTTATCGACCAATTAAGTTATCAAATTGTGATTTAGTAAAAAAAACCATATTAAAGCTAATGGTGGGTTTCTGGTGTTGATTTCTTGAACACAACAACTGTTTTATCCGCTAAGTGGTCTACCAATGGTGTTCACGCCGGGTACGGTTCTTAGCATGTCTTTTGACTTAAATTAGGGCCCATCCTATCTTTCTTACTCAGGGTGATCAAGGTTTTCCCGCTCCCAGGTATCGCGCACTATCGCGAGGGTAGCATAATTATCTCTCAGTACTCTCTATCATAATTATCCTACACTAAGAAGAAAAGCAAGAAATAAACAAAACAGGAAATAGAAGGAAAGTTATCATAAACTTTAAACATTTCCATGAATCAAAGAAATCCATTTATCATCGAACACTCCATCATGCTTATTGTTTGATTTTTCAGCATTAGCTGTTTATGTTATGTCTCTGATATCCACTTCCTATCATTTTATTCAACGATGATTTGTGTTTTTGTGTAATTGATGGTTTTACCTTTCAGTTGCTATATACCTTCTTTGCTATTCGGCATATTGTTATTTACTTCGATTTATTTTACACGTTCTCGCTATACGTTGCTCTCTCGCGGCATTACTTACACATCGGCATACTGTTTGCACTTCCATCGTTTGTCATTTACATAAACACGATTTTATTGATTTGTCAAAGTTCTCAACAACCTTGACTTCCTTTCCGACGACAATCGCTTCAAATCGCACTCACTACACTCGTAGTTCGTCAATAAAATGATGCATCGTTTTTATAAACATTGGCCACATCAACCTTGTGCACAGTTCTTTTTCGACTCAATTATTTCATTTATCTATCTTTTGCTCTATTTAATACGATTGCGAATCATCTTTTATGTATTTTTGTCAATCGAATTCTCACGTTTTCCATTATTTTTATTAAGCGAACTTTTGTTACTTTACAAGGTTCATTCAGACGGGTTTTATAGTTTTTATACTAATATCTACAATTAAAACAAAATATTTATGTACAACGTTTGGTGATTATGGCTGTTCACGGTTCCTGTATAAAATTACTCTAGTTAATATCAGTAATATATATATATATATATAATTAATAATCAAAAACAACAACTAATTCTAATTTATATCATTTACATCAGTAATATATATGTATTAATAATCAAAGACAACAGCAACATTTTAATTTATCTCATTTATATACATCATAATATGCTAAGCAAAAAAATGAATGTCTCCCACGTACAGTGTGGAATGATATAATAATACCAAGTTATAACCCCATTATTTTCAGTTTCAATAATTACAAAATGTTTTAATTTAATTTCCTTCCAATTTTATAATGCATTACGTAATAATTACATACAAATTTATGTTGAATTTTCATTTCCTTTTACTATTTTTGCTTTTTATTATAGCCATCCCCATCGTCCTAACCCATCCAGATAGCAAATATCCCCTTTTTTAAAATCTTACAATCGTGCATTTAACTTGTCTGCATTATTATCCATTTTATCCAATCTATGTTGATCTTTTACTACTTTATTCCTTTTAATTACATAAAGTTTCACATCATCTCATTCCCCTTTGATCAAACCATTGGTACTTTAAATCCCTTCCATGATTTCGGCTTTTGCTCCTTTTAAGTTTGAATGACATAACTCTGATCAAGCGACAACGTCGATTACTTTTTGATTTTAGCCATTTACATTCATTCCAATTAAAGTTAATAAGGTTAATACAAGTACTAGTACTAGTTATAATAAACATTGTAGTAATAAAGATAATAATACTTATCATAATAAAGATATCTTGTTTATAGTATTAATAGTTATACTAATAAAATAATAATGATAATTGTAATAATAATAATAATTATATTAATAATTATGATACTAATAATGATAACAATAAGATTATTCTAATAATAATTATGTTAATAATACTTATGATATAATATTTTAACCTCTATATTAAATACTTTTAAAACTGGCATGAACGTTTTAATAAATTAAAGTAGTTGAATATGAGTACCTATTTCTCAATTATTCTATCTCTTTCCCCATAAACCAATTACACTATCACACTTAAAAATGCACTACCAAACTTGTTGTTGTTTAATGTTTTTGCTCGCTTGTCCCATGAAATCAATTCTAAATCCCGGCTGAGCCCCCAAAATTATGCTGGGCACTGATGGGTCATTAAAATAGTTTAAACTGCCTAAGGGTTACTATTCCCCACCCAGCGCCTACATAAGAATTTTAACCGCTAGTCACCCGTAAAAAATTGACGTTGGTACTGTGAACTAGTGGGTGGAAGGTTAGCAAAAGGTGAGCTCCTTTTCAAGAATTGATAATGCCCTAACCCACCCTCGGGTTCACGAGCTGTCATAGAAGACTTCATCCTCTACTTGATCGGTCCCCCTTTCATCTATCTATCTAATTAATAATTTACCTAATCATTTGATCGTTTTAGTATCCACATATCCAACGACTTCAATTCACCTTCAAACATCAATATCAAATTTAACATTAACAAATATATTTAATTTAACAATAATCATAACATCAATTAAATTGTCGGGTGAACAGAGTTAATGAGAGCGCGGGATTCAGAACCCGTTCGCTTCCAGGATGTGTCCTAACAACCGGGCTCTATTCAATTTGTACAGCCGTTCCACATTCCTTTTTACTTGCTGGTTTTTCCTTCGATTCCTCTTAGGCAAATCTTCTGGTGGACGGAAGGGACCTGGAGTCATAACCTTTACTCCGACATCTTTACCAGTGACGTTCCGAATCACTATGGCTTACTGCTCTGCCGATAGTGCTGCTCCGCTCTGCACCAAGCCTGTGCGGATTTCGTCCCTCAGCTTTAGCTTGGCTACTTGCTTTCAAGCTCCTGGGCCTTCTGCTCTGCCAGCCGCAGTGCTTCATCCTTCTGACCTAACTTGACTCTCAACTCGTCCATTTCTGTTTTCAACTTGGACGCGGCTTCCGGGCGAAGCCACGTTTGTTCCATGTAGCAGTATTTCCGCACCATGGCTTCCGCCCTCTGACTTTGTGTTAGAGCTATTTGGTGGTATTCCGATATGTCCCGGCGGAATTTATTGATTATCCTGCTGTGTGAGTCCACTAAACGAATAATTCTTATATCTTTATCTTTATTAATTCAAGTTATGCATAATCAATATTACGATAACTTTATGTTTCTAAAACAAGTGTTCCTCAAGGGTAAATCATACCATCTGGACGAGGGAAGGGATGGGTATGAACCTTTATCTGACTTACACGCTCAAGAAAGCATCTACAACAGTGCTCATAGACGTGACACCAGCCAACGCTCTATGACCACTGCTGGGGACACTCTGGGTCCTCTTAATCCCTCAATGCTTCATCGCATCAACATGTTATCAAAACCTCGGGTCTGAAATTCGTGCTGGGTAATAATGAATTAATAATAATATTTACAATAACAGTAACAGATGTAATCATTGAATTTAGACTACATTACTAACTATGAGAATAATAATGATATAAAAATTTTAAGTTTAAAATTTTAAAATTTTATTAGTGTGGGGTTTTTGTATGGTGATGTCATTCACCTTGACCCCATATGAAAATTATTGTCTCTCCCCCAATGGTTACCCGTTGCCAAGCAACGTTGGTAATGCAACCACTGGTTATGGAATCGCCAAAGGTGAGCACCATATAGGAACTGCTAAGGCCCGATCCCATAGCGGGTTCAACGCACCACAGATAGAAGGTATGTGTGCGATTTCTATTTCCGGTCCTTTTCACTTGCAAGTATAAATCGTCGTCTCTTTCTCTGGTTTAATCTTTATTGTTTCACGTGGAACATTAATAAATCTTAACAAATTACAAACATCTCAACTAAAAAACATTTATTATGATAACAATTCTTCATTTTTTCTGCTCTGTCGTCCTCATTGCTCGTCGTCTCACCCGCTCGATCTTTCCTGGACGCCGTTGAGGTGGTTTTATCGCCGGTTTAGATGTGCTGGTGGCGTCACGATACGCCAGCTGGGCCGGTGCGAAAACTAGGGAGTACGTGACGGCTTGGCCTTCTTGGCAGGCCGCTAGCGCCACTTCTAGCCCGCGAATCTGTGTCTTTATGGCCTGCGTCAATCGCGTCTCTTCAGCCCATCCACGCTGGGTGGCAGTTATTCGTTTGTATAGAACTTTCGCCTTGGATGGTTCTATCCACGTTGATTTTATACGATGGATTTCTCGAGTTAATTCTAACATCTGTCTGTGGAGGTCTGTATTCTCTCTTCGGGCACTTTTGAAAGCCGTATTTAATATTTCATCGGAATTCATTTCTAAAATAAAAACAGTTTATTAATAGATTTCTCTGGTTATTATACAATCAATTTATCATAAGTTTAGTATCTCTGATGCGTTAAAAATATCTACAGGTAGTACGATATATGAAAACAGTTTTACGGTAAATAAATGTAAGGATGAAAACAATAATTCCGAAATAATTTATTTTATCAAACTCAATGGTAGCGAGATTGTGAATAACGGCGTTTCAAGTTTGGTCTGTCCGCTCTTAGTTCGTAGGAATGATCCCACTACGGTTCACGCTCTCTTATCTCTGATCTCATTTTTACTCGCAGGTCATCGAACTCAAATGAGATGCCGTAAGAATGGGGCATACCCATCCGTGCTCGGAATTAGTCCAGATGCAATGTCTTCGTTTATCTGGTTTAGATGCTGACGGGCTCGATCTACTTCGTTGTTAGTTTTCCTTTGATGAGCTTCGAGCCGGGTGAGGATGTCTTCCGCTCGTCCTCGGAGTTCACGAGCTGGGTTTCTACCAGGTTCTCGTTTAATGGCCACGTACGGCAGTTCTACATCCTCCGTTCTCCTTGCGTTCCGCTCTTGATTCTCTTACTGGGGAAATCGAGTATCCCGCATCCCACATCACCTGTCTGCATTTTGCGGCGGTGTGAGATGGGAATCTCATTGTTATTCGGGACTCGTCTATCCATGAGTCTGTCAAAATGAATATTATTAATACAATTGGAAAAATTGTAACACTATATAAATGAAATCGTGCGTAAGTGTAAAATGCTATAGATGATTTGGTGCATGTTTTCGGCGATAACGAAAGCTTCGGTTTAGTTCTTAACTTCACGTAGTGTATATACATGAGTTGTATGAGCGTTTGCGAGAGTCATTTCATGGGTGATGAGTAGACAGTGTAAATGGATGGAGTATTGGAGTTACCTTGGTGTAGAATAAGGTAGACCTGGTATTCATCTTTCGTACGATCCTTCATGTGTATATTGCGTTGGCATTTTACTTAGTTCCAATACTTCTTGGAGACGGTTTTTGTGTCGATGAGAATAAAATTTAGGCTCTGGTTGTTTATTCTGGCCGAAGGTATCAATGGTGACTGTCAGAGTGAGGTCCTATGGAGATATTGCATTTTGTTTATCTGGGTTTATGATTCAACGGATGTCTCCAATGATATTTACACTACCATTCATAACTCGAACTTTTACAATTTATCCTTTGATTTAATACTCTACGATGTAGGCGCTTGCCTTTTAGGTACTCATTTAGAATTGTACAAAAATCTAATTCAATCAAATTCGAAAATTTCAAAGATTTTTATTTGGATCATTAACATTGCGCTTAAGTCCTTTGGATTGTCACAATCACCCTTTGCTCTAGAGATAGTTTAGTTCTGGCTGAATTGGCATCTTTGCACGGAATATGTCGAGCGGATTTATGAAAATTTATAATGATCAAAAACGTAATTACGTAAATAATAATCTTTACTTTCTTGGGCACCCGTTCGAAGCTCCATTGTAATCTCCTCGTCCTCATGGTGATGGGAAGCACGACCTTGGATTCTCGTGTTACATTGTCTGCTAAAATTATTTTTACTATTCATCTTGGTTGACTGAAAATGTCTACACCAGACTACATATTTATATCACCTTGTTTACTGTGCAGGTGTGCTCGTGTTGGTGATCGAGTGTGGGTGCACATTATATTTGTTCTGATCGGTAAGTTTCTGTTGACGTGGCATTACTTGGTCTAGAATTAAATGATTATTTTCTCGCCACGTGTCACATTCAGTTTACTGCATGTCGATATTTCACTCTGGGATTAATTTCAGTTGTTAGTTAGCCACGTTACCTGTGTGATCTCCTATGTTTCTCTTTATCGATCCGCGATTGATTTCGTTGTTGGTTAGACACATTTCATGTGTGATTCTATGTGGTTTATTATATCGATCTGAGATTATATTACATGTGTGATTATATGTAGATTATTATATTGGTCTAATCATTGGAATTATTTCTATGATATTATATTGATTATATTCCACAATTCTTGGATTTCTCATTATCGGCGGCAATTCGAGTAACTGATTTTATTAACTTTCCTAAATAATTATTCCAGATTCCAGCTCCTCACCGTTTAACCACCAACTCCTGCAAGGGTTCCTGATGTCGCATGATTCTTACAGATTTCGCTATTCATTCGTCCGGGGAAATGATCATGAAATAATTCGTGGCATATCATAATGCTGTTGGGCAATCAATATACGTGATTCGTGATTCGTTTTCTTCATTCTCGATTTATCATTGTTTTTATGTGGGTGAAAATGGATATTAACTATGTGAATCCTTGATGTAACATAATTCTTATTTTGTGGAAGTAATTTAGGTCTCATTTAAATATTCCGATTATTTTATTGACGGGCAATCTGACCCTATTTACGACAATCTAAGTTCATGGGGTTCTTCTTGTTCTTTGGTGGAGGGTTGTAATTAATTAATAAAACAAATTGGGTGATTTTCTAGTGATGAATTTCTTACGTTCGGTTCATGAGGGAGGCTACGTGAATTTTTATTACTAGGTTATGTTAAAGTACAACATTTTTTGAGTGGATATGTTACTTGGAGTCAGATTTTTGGGTTTGGGGAAATTTTTAGTTTACGGATAATAATTAGCTAGTGGTGATAAAGATATTGTCGATAGTACGGTGACTGATGACTTTTAATAAACGAAAATTCTATAACCTTATCATCTTTGCTGATAGTTTATCCCCTCGTTATTTTCTATAGCTGCGGTTTGAAATTTTCCAGTGAACTATTTGTAGTTAGTTTAATTCATACTTTCTTTTTGATTCGAGACCTTTAAAAGACATTAAAACGATTTCCGAATTCTTTTCCCTACTTCCTTCCCCCTAATTTGATCTTAGGATAATTGTGTTTATATTATAATTTTTAAGAATGCTCACCGAGCTACTCAATGTTTATGATTTTGGCCGATATGTGAAATCAAAAGGAAATTATAGGAAAATGGGCGGTGGAGGAGCAGCCAAAAGACTACTTCCCTTCCTCCTAATTTCCCCTATAACGGTTGTGATTTGACGTTTTGGCCCTGCGTTATTCACGCCGGAACCTTCACGAGCACAGGCTATTGTCAGATAAACTGCTCTTACACAGCCTGAATTGTGTGTATATTTTATTGACTTGTGGTGCGTGAGCGGCTGTGGGCCGGAAAAATTTCGACAAAAAAAAAATTGTTAGATTAATCATTTATTTTATATAATCATCATAATACATATTCGTAACTGCATTCATCGCATAAAAACCTTTCCCCACGCCGACATCTCAAACAGAGCTCTCACGAGGTTATCTGGTGCGACGTGGAGGAATTCATTGAAAATTTCTTCACTCACATCAAGTATTAAAACTGCTTCAAGACGATTAGAACTACTTCAGGTTAAAAACCGATTTCAAGTTTTGTAAAACTTATTTCAACGATTTTTTGAAAACTGATTAAAATTATGTGAAAATGAATCAGTATATATACCTATTGTACGACCCTAACCTTGCGTGTTAATTTTGATTAAGTAAAACAAAATTTGACCTTGTGATTTTCTAGTATATTGGTGGGTTTCTGGGTGTTGATATTTTGAAACTATATATGGTTGTTACTCAGACAACCCCATACAAATATCTTTTGCTTACCACTCGGCACCCGTTGCTAAGCAACGTTGGAACTGTGTTCGAGTGGGTAGATCGTCCGCAAAAAGTGAGCGCTATTGCTAATGCTATAATTGATCGAACGATCCATGGGTCCAACGAGCTGCCGATAGAAGGCCTGTGCTCGATTTCGATTTTTAGGTCCCATTGTTCTCCTCTCCCTTTCAAAGGTTAACCTATACTCTCATATCGTTCATTGTTATGTCTATTCCCATAGACCTTCTTATCGTCGACCGTGTTGATGATTATCCTGTGGCCTGTAAACTCTTTGTTATGTTAAATATTCACACAGTATCTCTCTTACCCTTATCCCTATTATAACCACAATGTTATCTGTTATTATTGCTAGCCTTATCATTGATACTATTATATGTATTACCTTAATTAATTGATACTACTATTACCTTTATTATTATTCTTATTACTATAATTACCATCATATTTATTATTATTACTACTATTATTATAATTACTATTATTATTATTATTATTATTATTATTATTATTATTATTATTATTATTATTATTATTATTATTATTATTATTATTATTATTATTAATTTTATTATTATTATTATTATTATTATTATTATTATTATTATTATTATTATTATTATTATTATTATTATCATTATCCTTACTATTATCATTATTATTATCAAGTTTTTACTAGGGATCCTTCCTTATTCCTCAGCTTTATAAAATATTTTTCTCGTAAAAAATTTTAGCTGTAATCCATCTGTATTTTTCCGGTTTTTGATAAAGTATTTTTGTTAATTCACCAAATTTTAGCAGCGTACCGCCCTTATTTTACGGTTTTTATGATAAATGCTTTAACTATTTCCAAAAATTTGCGCAGCGTTCTGCCCATATTTTCCGTTTCAATTTAACATAATTTATTTAATTCTAATTTAAAAACATTATTTTTCATGATTTTGGTCGTTCGGATTAATCTTTTTCCGATGGCTATTCATTTTAATTGTTGCAACGATTTCGCTATTTTCCCCGCTACCCTTTCCCTCTCTTTGTCCTTATGATCTATTTATGTTCATATTATATTTAATGAGTGCCCACTGGACTACTCGGTGTTAGATATTTTGAGCCGATTGTTGTTAAAAAAATTTATGTCAATTTTTCAGGAAACGGATGATGAAGTGGCAGCCAAAGGACTACTCCTTTACCCTCCAATTTCCCCTATATACGGTAATATTGACGTTCCAGCTCCTGCGTTCTCACGCCGGAGCCTACACGGGCACGAAATCATTGGCGATTGTACACGCACTTACACGATTTACGATAGTATGTTTTATTTTTCTATCTTGCGTTATATTTTTGGCTGTGGGCCGAAAAAGGAGTGAATGAAAATTACCAGATCCATTGGGTAAAAGTCTCGAATGCATGAAACAATTTTCGGAATATTTGTAAACATATAATAGAAGTTAATAATCCATAATTCATCCTATATTGTAAATTCGTAGTATAATCCATCATCAAAAATTCGTAATATAATTCATCATATATTGAAAAATTCGTAACCTAATCCATTAAAAATTCATAGCATAATCCCTTAAAAATTCGTAACCTAATCCATTAAAAGTTCGTAGCATAATCCATTAAAAAATTCGTAGCATAATCCATTAAAATTCCAATCAATCAGTGCCATAGCGCACACTAATACAACCAGTCTCCAAGTGAGACGGAAAAATTGATATTCTAATCAAGTTAGAAATAATACTGCCAAGTAGTTGTGTAGTTTTTAGTTGTTAATTTGTGAAAACACGTCAGTATATATACCTACAATTTGGCCTTAACCTTGCTTGTTAATTTTATTGCGATTAAACAAAATTCGACCTTGAGATTATTTGTGTTATCTAAATTTAATTTTTATTAATTTCTTAATTTAAATTGGTAATTTATTTTTAACATTTTTAATTAAATTTATTCATCCAAATATATTTTATTTTTATTCATTTAATTCATTAATTTTTAATTTTATATAAATGGTCATTTTACGGTCAAATTTTCTTGTTATTATGTTATTTTTTATGTAAATTTCGTGCGGTTCTTGATGCATTTTGTATTTATTTTATTTTACTTTTATGTTTTTAATTTTATATTTATTTATATTCTCTCAGATTTTAAAATGTTTAGTTGGTGTTGTATATTGTACTTTAAGTTATCTTGGTGCTGGGTTTTCGTGCTGTATTACTGATGCATTCAAACAATTCTCAAGGCTATTTGTGTGCTGGCCCAAAATAAAACACTCCGGGGCTCGTAAAATTGCGACCCGCAATTTCTAAAAGATTTAAGCTATGAACTATGCAGAGTTTACATTTTCCATTCAATTGGGTCTACGAGCTACAGGGTCGTGACCTCAAAACCCACATGCATAAAAATAATCATACAGTATACATCAATATATAGATTACAAGATGAAGTGAAAGAGGACCTACAGTCCGGTTATGATCACACATCAAAAATAGGTAATAGTCTAAGGATTATTAGTTCATTGTTAATCATGAGTTCAATATTCTGTCACTTGGGTATTCGTCTCGCTGATGCCTTGAGTTTCTTGGTTTCTGGTTGATTACTTTCTTCAGCAGGTTCTGATGTTTTGACGATTCGATATCTGTTGTGCGGTTTAGTTTTGAAGTTTCGTTTAGTCTGGGGAATTGACTTTATTTGATATAGAACTGATTAGATACCGATTGTTTGGAAGATTGGCAGACTTAGTGCATCTCAGATAAGAATAGAAAGAATATTTTGTTCAAGACTCCTTTTTGATTATGTATTTGGGATTTTGGGTTGAGAATAGATATTCTTGCTTTTGGTTGTTGACTCTTTAGAGTCTTGAAACTGGGTGAAGTTCAACTGGTTCTGTGGATAGATGACCCGTTATCATACTATCTCGTCTCGATTGTTTGATGATAATTGATCGGTTTGGGATCATTCATGATTCCTTGAGGTTGGTTTGGGTTACTTCTTTTTGGTTATGGATTTCAGCTATTTGTTCTCGATTTTCGGTTCTTTTCTGTTATTTTGTAGGGCTTCTAAAGAGCATCCATGATTATTTGAATATGGTTTCCTTGATGGGTGTTTCCTTTTCTATTGACTTTCGGATTTGATTTTCTAGAGTTCTGAGGGTTCGTACGATCTTTTTAAGTTTGGACTTTGGTCACTTTGATTTTTAGTATATTTACTTTTCTTGTTTTAATCCTTTGGGCATTGGGTATATTAGGAGTTGCTCCGTCCGTAATTGGTATCCTTTGGGTTTCTGCATATCTAGGCGTATATGCTACAGGTAATGTTGCATCGATTGATTGATTGTGGGATTTTTCGACATCTTTCTAAGGGATGCTAGGTTGTACATATTGGCTTATTACTGCCATCTTCCTCCTCATCGTCAATATCATGCTGCTTTCGCATTCTACAAATTTCGAGCTATTTTAATAAGACTCGTTATCATTCCTCTTGATTTTAGGTAGCGGTTTGACTTTCTGTTTCTCTTCCTTTTTATTTCTGTTGCCTTTATTATCATCTCTGGTTTCTCGTTTCTGTGATTGGTATTAACTTTATTTTTGCATCGCTTATCTTCTTTGTTTGCCTTTACTACCATTTGCAAGATTCTTTCGATACTCAATTTTGGTTGAGTGCATTTCGTAGTTCAGTCTCATCATCCTTTGTCTTGTCGTTTATGGGTATTGTCTTTTGTAATCTCTCTTTACTGATTCGATTTGTCTTTCTTGTTATCTGGTTTTTGATTGTTGCGTTGTTCTTGATTTGTTCTTTGGTCCTTTCTTTATTTATATCTAGTGTTGGACGTCAGTCTTGTTTGGGATTACTGTTTCATGATATTCGTTTTTATCTCGTTTGGCTGCATCTAGTTTCACTTGCAATTAGTTGTTTTTCTTACTTTATTCCTTGCTCTAATTTTGAGTCTCTTCCTCTCTTTTGCTAGTTTTATTTCTTTGTCTTTTTCGTTTTTCCATTTAACTCAATCACCACAAATTTCGTTTCTCAGTTAGTTGTCCTTTGTTGTAATTCGTCAGTTTCTCATTACTTGATTCAGTTTTTTGTCAAATTATTTTCCATCGTCTTTTTCATTGGCTTAATATTTCATTTATTTCTTCATCATCTTCCGTTTTGTGTTGGTAATTTCTTTGCCATTTTGCTGCTTTATTTGGCTTCGATCGTGGATTTGTTATCGTTGTTTCTCATTTTCGTCTTTAATCTGATTGTACTGGATTTTCTAAATTTTAGTTTGCTCTCCAAGTCTACTCTTGTCTTTGGCTTCCTTGACCGTTTCGGTATCTCTTTGTTTATTTCAATTTCTGCTTCTGATTTGATTAGCTTCCAATTAATTTGTTTCTCAATTTTAACGTAATATCGCATCACTTGTCCTTCTCATTCCGCTTTATTCTTTGTCACATCGTCTGATTTTTTAATTTGTTTTCGCTCCTCGACTATAATATTTATATACTACTTTTATATATTACCGGATATTGTTTTACTCATTCCATATAATATTTATACACTACTTTTATACATTATTATATAAACATATCTATTATATACATTATATGCACATTTCTAGCTATTTATTACTTTATCTCCAAAGGGTCTACGCGCAAGGTGCGTATCCCTCCGCATCTCTCGTCAGTTACATGATATATGTCGATTTCGCTTGGCCGCTTGAGTAGTGCCATTAGTGACTTTGGTTGTTGCGTCTATATCATACTTGGGTATTAGTTCATATCTTCACTTGCTTTGTTCTCTCGATTTTGAATTTTCTGTGAGTCCATTATTTGTTTCCAACAGATTTTGTCTGTGTTTTCTTCATCTTTTGATCTTTTCTGATCGTCTACGTTATTTGGCTTTGATTGTTGTCTTCTTTGTAGGCTACTGAATTTTGCTTTTTATTACTATCTCGGTTTTCTCCCTCTTCGTTATCATCTTCTTTTTCTTGTATTCGTCATCATCATCCTTTTTGTTCTGGTTTTTATTACATCGAGCCTTCTCAATCCTGTTGTCTTCGACATTTATTTCTTTGATTATATCTTCATACATCTTGATTATCATTTTCCTTCCATTTCTGATGTCATCAATTTCTTGTCTTCTACCGCTAGATTTTCGTTGTATCTGGTGCCATTCTCTTACCAATGTTTCTAATTCTTCCTTTCTGGACCCTATTTTCTCAGGCTCTCTTTTATTGTCCGTGAACTTTATTTCTCCTCTCTTTAACAGGGCTTTTATCGTCTTTGGTAATTCATACTCGGAATTTATTGCTCCTTTTAGTAATATATTTTCATTGCTTTCGAATTTGTTTACGTCTATGATTTTGTTATCAGATTTTCTTTTTCTCCACTTGATCAGTTTTTCTGCTGCTTCCTCGTATCCTCTCTCGATTGCTTCAAGGATTGGGTTTAAATTTTGTTTTATTATTTCGATGTCATTTTGAATTGCATTTATCGTAATGAAATCTATTGCTCTTGCTTCTCGCGACATCATAATATAATTTAACATCGTTTTTCTTTTATTGTCCTTTTCATTTAGAGTTGATCCTGTTTTTTTTTTAATAACTCCTTCAGAATTTTCGTTGACGCATCTCTTGACACTGCAATCATCATGGGTGTTTGTCCTTTCTCATTTCTGATATTGGTATGTTGTCCACCTTGGTTCATTGCCTCGATAATTTCCATCGTTCGTTCCTCGTTTTCGCTTTCTAGGGCATGGTGTAGTGGTGTATTACCCACTATGTCAATTAATGTGAATGACATTGGCATTCTTTTCTTTAAGATGCTGATTTCTGCTGTTGATTTTGAGCCTTTCGCGTAGTTCGAGATCATCCTTGTTAATCCTTTTAATATCTCGGTGGAATTCTTGATTCTGATCCATTTCGGCATTATTTCCTTAATTATTTTGATGATTGCTTCCATCTGTTTCCGGTAATTCATTCTAGCATCGTGGATTTCGTTATATTCTCGTTTCAATTTCGCCTGATTACTATAATATCTTGATTTTGTCTCTTGGCTGTTTGTGGCTCTAGTAACTTGTTTCGTCATGTCTAATATTTTTTTTCTGCCTTACAGTTTTCATGTCTTTTCCTGGTTCGTAGCTTCATTTGACACTTGTATCATTCGCTAGATTTATTCTGGTGATGGTATTGATCTCTTCTGGTTTACTATTGCTTCCTCTCATTAGTCCCACTGTTCTGGAAGGGTTTTGAATATTTTTATTTGGAATATTCCGAGCCAAATGTCCCCATTTTAGACAGTTAAAATTTTTCCGCGTCTGTTGTGACAAATGATATTTACGTGTCCTCTCTTCCCGAATAGTTGGCTTATTTGATGTCGATAGCAGTCGTTCTCTGCGTGTCCCGATGTTGGACAAGTTTTACAATATTCTCTGATATTTACTTCGTTAGCTTTTGTATCGATTGTCCAGGTACTTTCTTCATTCGTTGTGGTTTTCTTAGTTGTGTTTTGTTGTGCATATTCGTGCTGCATTGCAATTTTCCTTTCCACATTCTTCTATTAACATCTTCTTTGGTCTCAATTATCAATTCACTGACTGTTTTTGATCTGTATTGCGTATTCAGATTTCTCGTTTGTTGCTTTCGGATTCTCTTTTCGATTAGTTCTTCCTCTGAAACTTTATTAACCATTAAAATATCTATTACTTCTTGTTCGATTGACGTCTCTCCGATTTCTATATTGTCTCCTGTTGTTTGTATAGATTTTGACTCCAATACTTTACTTTTCACGTTTATTTGAAGTTCCTCTTTCTTGACCTTTTCATTATTGTTTAGTCCTTGTGGTAACATGTTTATTTTCGCTTTCCTTATCAGTTCTCTTTTCGATTTTTGTAGTAGTACTCTCTGATTTTGATATTTTGTTTTTTGTTTTTCTGATATCTTTTTATCGCTATTTTTGCTGCTTTTCGTCGTCTATCGTTCGGTGAACTCTTGAATTATCTTTATTTTTTCTTCACTGCTCAATTCTTGCTCTGATTTTATTTTGACCTCTTCAGTTTCGTCTTTCTTAATTACGTCATTTTCTTTGTCATTATTTTCGTTATTTATTGCTATACCATCCTCCCTGTTGACAACACACTGCTCCGCAGTGTGGATTTCTTTTGTATTGACTATTTTTGACATATTGCTTCTACTTGATATTTAATTTCTGTTCATCTGTCTTTGTCGAATTTCTTGGATTTTCTCTCTCTGTAATCTCTGCCATTCAATTTGTTGCTGTTCCGGATATTTTCTGGTCCATTGACATCGAACATCATTCATGTTTCTCCTCGAATTACTTCGTTGTCTTTGATTGTTTGCGGATATTCGTTGAATCATACCTCCTAATTGCTCAATCTCTTGTCTTAGGTTGCTTTGTGTACTTTGACTATAATTGTACGGTTTCGTTTGTCTCGATTTTCTCGCTATTGGACAGTTTGCAGCTATATGTCCGTTTAGGTTGCAGTTGTAACAGGTTCTACTCTCGTATCTTGTGGTTGTCCTCATTATCGTCATATCTCTTCAATGTCTGACCTCTAGTGTTGGGTTATTTTGTGGACTCTTCGTGAATTGGTTTGGGTTTTTGTTGACCTTGAATTCTTCTCATTCGACAATTCTTTGACATATTACTGCTTTGATTGCAATTAAAACAGATTATCATTTCTTCTCCTACGTTTCGTGTAGGGTTCATTGCTATTGATTGTCTGTTAGTACTTTTTGTGCGAACTCTTCTATCACATCCTTGGCAATTCTTTAGTTGATAATCTCGGTCAGTTACGCATCCTTCTCCTGAATAGACATTACACACTGGACTGCAGCTCGCGTTGTTAATCCTGAAATAATTATTATAATTTATAAATTTACCTCTACTGTCTTGAATTCTCTTAACTGACATATCGCAAATTCGTGATGGTTTTTTAATATATTGATTTGATTGCGGGTGCATATCTTTCGTTTGTCTCGTTGCTTCCATCACTATTTTTATTGGTTCTGATACTCGATCTTTTAACTTGGTTTGATCGTTTTTTCTTTCTACTCTTTCTTCAATTGTGGTTAATATTTTCTCTACTCGTATGATTTCCGTTTTCCATGTTTCAGCTATTTTCGTTTCAACTGTTTTCGTTTCCGAATTTCCAGTTTCTTTTTCGCCATTTAAATCTTCTCCGTTGCATTTTCTTTCTAAATACATCTCCTGTACATTCCTCTTTAAACTCGAATATATTGGTCCTCGGCTCTTCATTTCTTGTTCATCGCGTGTGATTTCGTACATTGTTGATTCTCTCAAATATATTTCTGTTTCATCCGTGTTTTTACTTGGCAACTCTTGGTTAATTTCCTCTCGAAGTTTTTTCATCTCTTTACTCGTACTTGTTTTCAACTGAATTGGAATTTCTGGTTCGGGTTACTTCACGTTGTTTCCTTTATCGGTTAACTTTTCCTTTAATTTATCATATTTTTCGGCTTCTGTTTCCAAACTTTCTAATCTTGTTGTAATCGTTGCTTCTGCTGTCGCTACTGTATTAAGTTTTCTATCTGTTGCTGCTTTTCACTTTCTCTGACTTCCAATAAAATGATCTATTTCTTTATCCTTGTTCTCCGTTCGTTTCGGTATATTCTCAGTTTCTCTACTCGATGGTTTCCTTGACTCCGGTTTCTCGTTACTTGTTTTCTTGATTTATCTCTAGTTTATCAGCTCTATTATTCGTCGTTTACTTGATCTCTTAATTCCTTGGGTTTACTTGATTTCTTTACTACTTGTCAATTATCTAAAAATAAATAACACTTCTAGTATATATTATTCTACATAAATTTCCGCATTAATTTATCGTACTACTCTCACTGCTTTTCCTTAATTCATTTCGCTACGTCAACTTCTTATCATTTTAATTTTTGTCTTTTCATTTTAAGTTTATTTTAAATTATCTATAACTCGTTTCAAGTATCTATTTGCAAGTCTAAATTATCCTTATAGTCGCATCAATTATCTATATTATCGTATCAATTAACTATTTTAATCAAATAAATCATTCCATCATATCAACAATCCTTTATCTCGTTATCATTTGTCCCAAAAAGGTGTCTTAATCTCTATGCGCTATGGCCTTTTTATTTAAATCCTCTCGTCTTTTCCTTTAAACTTTATCCGCTGTGATCGTTTTCGTTTCTATTTTAAATTATCTATTTCTCGTATCAATTATCTATCATCCTCTTATTAATCTCGTATTAATTACCTATTTGTCTTATCAGTTATTTATGTGGTTGTATTAATTATCTATATTATAACAATTAAATCATTATACTCATAATCTCGTTCAATCTATCAATTATTTTCCTTATGTCTCTCTGATTTAAAAATCATTTACTTAATCCTCAGTCGCTGGCGCTCTATGCCCTTTATCGTTTCCGTTGGCTCTCCGGCCTTCGGCATCTTATTTCAACTGGCACTCTGTGGCCTTTAATATCTAATCATAATCTCATTTGGCACTCTATGGCCTTTAATATCTAATCGTAATCATATCCCATCTTTAATATCTACTCATAATCATATCTCATCTGGCACTCTATGGCCTTACTATCTTATCGTATTTCATCTTTAATATCTAATCATATCCTATTTAATCATAATCGTATCTCATTTTTTAATATCTAATCGTGATAATATCTCGTCTTTGCTGTCTACACCTAATCATATCTCATCTTTAATATCCAATCGGAGTTGAGTTTCATCAGTGACTTTTGGGTGAGTTTGAGGCCTCACACTGACTCTCAATTCATGGCGTCTTTTGTCTAGCGCATTTGACCGGTTATGCCTTCCTCACCGCCATTCGGATATTCGGTACTCGGTGTGGGATCCGGGTTTTTGTACCGAACTCCTCGGTGGGAAAACTAAAAAAACATTCCCTCAGTACTCGGTGTGGGATCCGGGTTGTGTACATCGGAGAATATAAAAGTATGGAAATGCCTAGACGTTCGACCAAGTTCCAAAAACGGTTTACTTGATTTCCCGAATAGTGAAAAGAAAAGGAAGCGATAAATGGGCGCAGAAATTCCTAATATATCTATCTACTATCCGTCCGCTCTCTCGTCAGATTTCCGGCACAATTTGGCCGCCCTGATCTGATCCTTAGTAGGTCCTTTCGAGTATGAACCATTTACCGGTTAGTTCACATCTCGCCTACCGTTTGGTGTCCTCGATACTCGGTGTGGGATCCGGGTTGTGTATCGAGTCCCGCCCAGCAATTAAAAATAAATTCGTTCGATACTCGGTGTGGTATCCGGGTTTTTGTATCGAATGGCTCAGCGCTACCAGTCCCTTGGCTAATAACATTCTAGACACGACAGTCCGTAGCTGTCCTCTGGTACCTCACCACTAGCTAGGGAAAAAAGAATATCTCTAGGTACCTTTAACGTCTAAATCATGCGCATTTTTTCAATTTTTATTTTTATTTTCGGTTTCCGCTTCACTTTCCCAATTCAAAAATTGTAGTAATCGCGTTGGTTTGTTCCCCAGAGAGGTGATCAATCTCTCGCCAGGAACTCCCCAACATTTGCGACGGTACTTACTACCTTTCCTTCCTCGGGTTGATCGGGGTTCTCCATCGGAATAAGCGTACTATCGTTATGATAGCTCGGTTTTAAATCTTACTTTCTAGTATTATTTCCATATAATATAAATAACATAACAAAATACACTAACAAAATGATGCATCGAAACTTTTACCGTACCTTATGTGTGATTTTTCAGCTTTCACTGTTTAAGTTGTGTTTTACTTGTCCAATCAGAATTTATTTAACGGCTTTCATGAAGTTTTCGGCTTTTTCCGTATGTTTTACACCTTTCGGTTGCTATTGTTGTCTCATTTATTATTATTATTAATCTCAACTCATCGTACTCAACTCATTTTCCTCTGGTTGCTGACAATTATTCAGGTAATTCATTATTATCTCTAATCCTTTATTTTCATTTATAACAAGCATCATCATTTTATTCATCTACGCTTATTTCTTACTATTCATTTCATTTACAACAGAAAATTTCCTTTTATCCAAGCCTAAGTTTCTCCATCATCTTACTTATCTTTTCATTAATTTCTCCAACTTGATCGTTTATCTCTGTTTATCACATTTAATATCTAATTTGGCTTTGCTTAGCCTCATGTCTTTTGTAATTCGCACAATCGATCGTTCGTTATTTCCCTACAATTTCTCAGCTCATAGGAGTAGGGGTTCGAAATCGTTGCAACTTTTTCCGTTATTATTTTGATCTTTAATTTAATTACTTTTAATTAATCGTTTATTACGTTTAAAATTATTTTAACTGACTTGGTGATCACGTCTTATTTCAAACAATTTTAATCCGGTAATTTCTAGTTTTCCAATTTTTTACGAACTCTTAGACGACCCGCATTTTTGTGGTTTCCCCTTTTCTAATCACTTTAACCCTCGTGATTTCCACCTTTTCCCTGTTTTTATTATTTTTATTTTATTTATTTATCTCTTTTTTATATTTTTATTACTACTTCTACGGTTTTTTGGATGATATTTACACGATGATTCCATTGATTTATACAACCTACCCATAATTTTATTTTTATTTATAGTTTCCTGTTTCTTTAATTTCTGCTTTACAAATATTGATAATTTTATCCCCACTTTCCTGTTGAATCGTTTCATTTTGAATTTTTTTTTGTATCTAATATTTTAATTTATTTACATATATTGATATTTTCTTCTCTTAGTACAATTCTCGTCATTCCTTGGGTTTCTAAACTGGTGTTTTTGTTCCTTCGTATTTTCATCTTATTTTACATTCTCTATTTTTCCGTATCCCGCCATTTTTGATTAACTATGCTCATGTATTTTCCGAGGTTATTTATTATTTTATTATCTGTTATGATTTTGTTATTCCCTTTTGCAAGTTTATTTCATATTATTAGAACCTCTAAGATACCTTATATCCTTCTTAGTTTATTTATAACGATACTATCTAATTTTCGTGGATCTCCAGTAACTATTGTTTATTTCGTGAAATTTTCTACTTTTCTCCTATTGTTTTTTCTCCATATTTTACCAACAATCTTGACGATGTTCCTGTCCCTCATATCCCTCACATTCTGGTTTCTCTTAAGTGAATTTATGTTCTACCGTTTCTAAAGTTTTTCATACTCTGTGTTTCGATTTTCCATGTAGACAAATCGATCGTTTTCCAAAGTTTCTGTCAGTATTTTCCAGTCGTTATCTGTCTGAATTTCCGTCCCAAAATTTATTGTTTTTGATCGTTCTTTGTTTCCATCTAGAATCATCATTCATGCTAAGCGCTCTTGAAAATATTTGTAGTTTCTTAATTTTCTTTGACATTTGTTTTTCGTTGTAAAATACTTATTAGATCTCAGCTTCGAGTGATTAAACAAAGTTTTTCGCTTTTTATTCCTCATCGATCTTTTCTTTCCGTATTTCTTTCATTCGTTAGTTTGCTTTCCATGTAGATACATTGGTCGTTTTTCATAGTTTTTGTTTTATTTCTTCCTACTATTGTCTGAAATATCGCCTCGGTGGTTACTTTCAAATGTCTTGCTTCTCCCGTTTGCTAGCCGCTAACTCGTTTTTTAACTTTTTCTTGGTTGATGTTTTTATGAATTATTAGTTGTCCAATGTCGTCCTGACGTTTTCTTGCTTGTTATTGTTTTTAACAGAAATCTTGTATATTGTTCACTTTGTTCATTGCTGAGTTCTCAACTTTGTACTTATCGAGTCTTTTGTTTCATTTCGTTTTGTAGACAAATCCATCATTTTCCATAACTTTCCGCTAATCTCTCTTTTCTTATTGCACCAGATTTGTATGTGGGGTCTAATCATTTATTTCATTGCACTGTTTTTCTTATTTTGTAGTCAATTTTATCGTTTTCCATCGTTTGCTATTACGCTCTATTTTTGGCAAAATTTTGTCCCGACATTTTCTGTTTAATAACTCAATTTTTGCATCTTGTAGCCTCTGGTCACTTTCTGTTGTTTCTTAACTTTATTGCTTTGATTCTTCCTAATAACGAAACTGAGCCCTAAATTTGTATTTGTTTCATCAATATTTTCTTTCACTTTGTGGAGGTATCCATCGTTTTACCAATAATTTCCCTTTTCTCATTGTTGTATCTCTAGAGTTCGGTAAAATGTTGTCCCGACATTTTCTTTGATTGATAAATTGGTCCTGTATCCTGTCCCCTCTCGTTCATTTGCAAAATAAAATCATTTTATCCCGGCTGAGCCCCCAAATTTGCTCTTGTTGGGCTAGTCGTTTGTTTCCTTGACATATTCTCCTTATTTTGTAGTCGGGTTGTTCGTTTTCCATCGTTTATTGTTGGATTTCCTTCATTAGTTGCCCTTCTGGATCATTTGTCATTTGTTTCGTCTACATATTTTTCGTTTTGTAATTGAGTTTGTCGTATTGCATCAATGGCTCTTGTTAATATGCCATCTCTCCGGGGTTCGGCAAAAATGTCGTCCTGACATTTTTCTATTTAATTCTAAGATTCTTGCTTCTTGTTGCTTTAGGTCTTTTGTAAAAACAATCATTTTATCCCGACTGAGCCCCCAAATTTGTATGGTGGGTTTCTGGGTGTTGATATTTTGAAACTATATATGGTTGTTACCCAGACAACCCCATACAAATATCTTTCGCTTACCACTCGGCACCCGTTGCTAAGCAACGTTGGAACTGTGTTGGAGTGGGTAGATCGTCCACAAAAAGTGAGCGCTATTGCTAATGCTATAATTGATCGAACGATCCATGGGTCCAACGAGCTGCCGATAGAAGGCCTGTGCTCGATTTCGATTTTTAGGTCCCATTGTTCTCCTCTCCCTTTCAAAGGTTAACCTATACTCTCATATCGTTCATTGTTATGTCCATTCCCATAGACCTTCTTATCGTCGACCGTGTTGATGATTATCCTGTGGCCTGTACACCCTTTGTTATGTTAAATATTCACACAGTATCTCTCTTACCCTTATCCCTATTATAACCACAACCACAATGTTATCTGTTATTATTGCTAGCCTTATCATTGATACTATTATATGTATTACCTTAACTAATTGTTACTACTATTACCTTTATTATTATTCTTATTACTATAATTACCATCATATTTATTATTATTACTACTATTATTATTATTACTATTATTATTATTATTATTATTATTATTATTATTATTATTATTATTATTATTATTATTATTATTATTATTATTATTATTATTGTTGGGCCAGAACGTAAACGGCCTTGAAAAATGTTTAAATGGATCAGAAACACACACGCAAATACAACATGCAATTTAAATAAACCTATTGAAACACCAATTAAACCATATAAAATCTGAGAAATAAAAGAATTAAATATAAAATAATAAACATAAAAATAAAATAAAATAATAACAAAATGCACCAAGATCCGCACGATACCTACACAAATACAACAAGAAAACACGACAAATTCGACGAAATTGAAAAATCAATTAAAGTTCATTAAAGTGAAATTTAAATCGAAAAATTTGAATTAGCAATAATTCAATAAAAATTCTAAATAAAAAATTATAAAAATAAATCGAAAAATAATAAAATAAATAATAGAATTTGCTAGAAAATAACAAGGTCGAATTTTGTTTTACTGCATCAAATTTTACACGTCATAAAATTAGGTATATATACTGATCCATTTTCACATTTAACTTAACCATTTTGAAACGAACCATTTTCAAACTGTTTTAAACTATATTTTGAAAATTGTTAGAACCATTTTGAATCAAAACTTGATTTTAAATCTATTGTCGGATTCAATTTTTAGGTGAGAATTATTTATGGTGGAACCCTCTTTCCACGTCACGTCCTTGCATCTCAATGGAGCTCTGCTCGGCGTTGGCGTGGGAAGAGAGGTATTTATGTCATTTTGTATTATGATTTGATGTTTTTATGGAATGGTTAAAATGGGTAAATTTATTTGTTTATAATTAATAAATATTATTAATATATCTAAATTGTTCTACATATATCTAACTTATTTTATATGCTTTTATAAATTTTAATGTCGAAATTTTTCCGGCCCACAGCCGACACATCACGCAAGATAGTAAAATCAACATAGTGCAGATGCATGTAAGAGCGTGGAAAATCGTCAATGATATGCACCCGTGAAGACTCAGCGTGCGCAACGCAGCGGTCGTAACGTCAATAATTATTCCTATAGCTGAAAAGAGAAATAAGGAAGAAGTCTCCGGCTGCTTCCTCGTTTCTCAATTCTGTAAAATCGACCTAAATTTATACTACACACGGCTTAAAATCACCACACCGAGTAGTCCAGTGGGCACTCAGTAAATATAATATGAACACAAAATGCGCCTAAGGCTTATTAAAGGGAAAGGACACGGGGATAAAACAAATTAAATCGTTGATATAGTTAAAAACTATTGATATGCGAAATAAAATGGATTAAATATTTATTATTTAAAAATAAAGAAATCATTTGATTAAATACTGAAAACTATTGATTAAAATAAAATAATTTCTTGATTAAAAATCCAAAGTTTCATTGATTAAATAAAAGGAAAATTATTAAAACAAAGTAATCATTTGATTAAATGCTGAAAACTATTGATTAAAATAAATAAATTGTTGATTAAAGATCCAAATTTTCATTGATTAAAGAAAAGGAAAAGTATTAAAATAAAGTAATCATTTGGTTAAATGTTGAAAACTATTGATAAAAATAAAATAATCTGTTGATTAATAACCCCAAAACTTCATTGATTAAATAAAGGAAAAATTAGGGATCAAAGATTTATTATGAAGTAATCATTTAGTTAAATGCTGGAAACTGTTTCATTGATTAAATAAAGAAAAAATTTATGTCATAAAAATAATGTAATCATTTAATTAACTGCTAAAAATTATTCCTTGATTATGAATTAAAAATAAAGTACTCATTTGGTTAAATGTCGAAAACGATCGATAAAAATAAAATAATTCGTTGATCAATAGTTCAAACTCATCGCTTAATAAACGGAACTTTTACTTTGATTTAATTTGTTAATATTAGATGGATTAATTCCTTACTTAAAAATTTAGTAATTCAGAATAAAATTGGGTATAAAATATTGACCAAAATAAAAATAAAGCCTGATAAAAATGAAGAAGTCGCGATTAAAAGAACCGAAATAAATAAACCAACAAATAAATACCAATCCGTTACTGAATAAAAATTGACAGTTTATTATCGTTACAAAAATCCAAATTAATATCATTGTCGAAATATAGGGATAAAACCGAAACTGAACCGAATTAGAAACGTGAGCAGATTAATTTATTATGAAACGAAATAGCATTAGATTTAACTCGATGATAACATTTAGCTTAGAAAATTTTTCTTGATATCTGACGAATATCCCGACACCCGTTTTAGACCCGAGAATAATCCAATAATTTTCCCGAAGAAACTAGACGAACGACTATAAATTTAGCAAGTAAACTAACAAAATCATGAGAAATTAACTTACGACGTGCTTAAAATCCGATATAGTCCAACTTAGACGAATAAATATATCAAATGATAAATGTCGAAGTGATGTTTGATAAGGAGTTCCATTATTAGAAAGTCTACGCGCATTTCACAACCGAAAATTGCACTAAGTCGATAATAGAAGTAGCCGATCGATAACTAAATTAATCTGAGAGAATCAACCGGAAGCCGGAAACCTACATTGAATAAATTTAACATCCGCTTGATCGAAGAGATTGACGTTTCCGCCAACATCGTCCTGACAGGATGTACCTAAATTAAATATCATCAAATTAAATACAACCGGTAAATTTTAACTCGGTTTCGAATAAATATCAGCATCATAGAATAGCGAATTTTAGAATTAGTTTAATCAATATCTATATTACATATTAGAAAATTGTAACTTTATGTTAATTAATATAACTTTTAGATATTTAACAAATTTCGGAATTAATCTTAAACAGCAGTAGGTACTTGATAAACCTTAAATCAACCTCAATATCTGATAACATCGCGGATCCCTTGAGTTTTGAAATCGATTTTTAACAGATAGTATCACTAAGTACTTAGTAAATTTTAAATGAATCTTAATTAGTAGTAATTCCATCCACTAGACAAATCCTAACTTAACAAACGTTAATGCCTGATAGATCGTGGATTTTCGACTTACCCAATTTGCATAGCACTAGAATATCACTTAACGTGTTCTAATAATTATCATCATCAAAAGGAGATATGGGAGTGCCGTGAGAAGCTAGCCAACAGAATACATCACACCAGGAACTTACAGATAAACAACCCTAGTCGTTTCGCGAAAAGTTGCAATAATAACCAAACTAGTAGAGTTTAATCAGTCTAAGAGCAATAATGTAATCATCGTGTAGTCGAGTATTATTATAAGCAGACGACTTAATCGAACTTGATAACGATAATAATTTAGATATGCCTACCGACCGAATTACTGTTCAAACAGCAGGTGAACCACACCCAAGAGAGGTACCAAAAGTTGCCGCAGTTATCGACCAACTTCGACCCCGGTGGTCATACCCGACCACTTGGCGATTGTTGGGTCTCGAATCCGATCCCTGTGGACTCGCCGGACAACAATACCCGGCCGAAGAAATATATGATCACGCCAGAAATCTCCTCACCTTCTGGGAAAGGGTACAAGAGCAAGTGGACCTCAATGTGGTCAAAGCCCGGATGTACCTCACGAACGTGGAGGAGGACATCCGCGCCGGGCTCATCGCGGAGGCATACCCCCCTCACCCAGTCCGCGATACCCGACGGCCCTACACGGTGGCGGCTCTGAAGAGGAGTTTAAAGAGAGAATTCCCTGAAGAAGAACTATAGTAACAACGAAGTGTTGTAGAAATTGATCTAAGCATTAAACGTCTTTTTTTTCGTTTGTTATTTAGTCTCATGGATAAGCTTGCTTCATACAATTTGTTTAACTAAATAAAATTTGATTTAATAGAGGCAATAAGGAATTTAAATGCTCTCTTCTATTATAGTAATGTCATCCCTACAACTTCTACAAGCGGAACTGGAACACGCAAGACAATCGAACGCAGAGTTACTCGCCCAAATCATTCAAATAACTCGAGAGACTCAACAGATAAAAGCAACATGGGCTGATCCAGCAAAAATGAGAGCTGTATACCACCGACTCACCGCGGCACAGAAAGGCTGGACAGAGGAGCGGCAGCTAAATCAGAGCCTGCGCACTCAAATTCGGGGACTCGAAGTCGCCCTAGCAGTGTGCCGGGAGGGTGAAGCGGTCACTTATCCGCTCATCTTCGCCCCATCTCAGATGCCGCAGAAAAACACCCAATTAACGGAACAATCCACCCCTCCAACAAAAAATCGTCGACCGGGACGCAAGGAGCGTGCCCGACGTCGAGCAACCCAACTTCAAAACGTCAAACCGTAGCTATTCTACATGTTATTGATTCGAATAGAGTAGTTTAGCCTTAGTTGAGTCGTTTTCTTTTGAAATTGTATGCCAGTACTGTCACAAGCAACCTTATTACGTCCCAGTTTTCCACAGGCAATTTAGAACTAATCCTGAATAGTCATGAGGGACCGAGCAAAGCGAGCATAGGTCTTCTATCGACAGCTCGTGAACCCGAGGATTGTCCGAGCAACTATAGTACTAGCACATGGTACTCAATTTTTGCGGACAATCCACCACTTGAACACATTACCAACGTTGCTTAGCAACGGGTGCCAAGTGGATCAGAATCATTTTGTATGGCGTTACGAGGGCAACTAGAAGGATAAGCAAGATTTGGAACCCTGTAACCCACCATTATTATTATTATTATCATTATCCTTACTATTATCATTATTATTATCAAGTTTATACTAGGGATCCTTCTTTATTCCTCAGCTTTATAAAATATTTTTCTTGTAAAAAATTTTAGCTGTAATCCATCTGTATTTTTCCGGTTTTTGATAAAGTATTTTTGTTAATTCACCAAATTTTAGCAGCGTACCGACCTTATTTTTCGGTTTTATAAGGATATTTCACTAACATTTTAACAACATTTCATTTTACTTTACTATTTTCTATAAGTATTTGAATTAATTCGGAAAATTTGAGCAGCATTCTGCCCTTATTTTATAGTTTCATAAATACTCTTATACCAACAGTTGAGCCGCATTTCACTTTTATTTTACTATTATCGATAAGTATTTTAATTGATTCGGAAAATTTGAGCAGCGTTCCGACCTTATTTTACAGTTTTTATGATAAATGTTTTAACTATTTCCAAAAATTTGCGCAGCGTTCTGCCCATATTTTCCGTTTCAATTTAACATAATTTATTTAATTCTTATTTAAAAACATTATTTTTCATGATTTTGGTTGTTCGGATTAATCTTTTTCCGATGGCTATTCATTTTAACTGTTGCAACGATTTCGCTATTTTCCCCGCTACCCTTTACCTCTCTTTGTCCTTATGATCTATTTATGTTCATATTATATTTAATGAGTGCCCACTGGACTACTCGGTGTTAGATATTTTGAGCCGATTGTTGTTAAAAAAATTTATGTCAATTTTTCAGGAAACGGATGATGAAGTGGCAGCCAAAGGACTACTCCTTTACCCTCCAATTTCCCCTATATACGGTAATATTGACGTTCCAGCTCCTGCGTTCTCACGCCGGAGCCTACACGAGCACGAAATCATTGGCGATTGTACACGCACTTACACGATTTACGATAGTATGTTTTATTTTTCTATCTTGCGTTATATTTTTGGCTGTGGGCCGAAAAAGGAGTGAATGAAAATTACCAGATTCGTTGGGTAAAAGTCTCGGATGCATGAAACAATTTTCGGAATATTTGTAAACATATAATAGAAGTTAATAATCCATAATTCATCCTATATTGTAAATTCGTAGTATAATCCATCATCAAAAATTCGTAATATAATTCATCATATATTGAAAAATTCGTAACCTAATCCATTAAAAATTCATAGCATAATCCCTTAAAAATTTGTAACCTGATCCATTAAAAATTCGTATCATAATCCCTTAAAAATTCATAGCATAATCCCTTAAAAATTCGTAACCTAATCCATTAAAAGTTCGTAGCATAATCCATTAAAAAATTCGTAGCATAATCCATTAAAATTCCAATCAATCAGTGCCATAGCGCACACTAATACAACCAGTCTCCAAGTGAGACGGAAAAATTGATATTCTAATCAAGTTAGAAATAATACTGCCAAGTAGTTGTGTAGTTTTTAGTTGTTAATTTGTGAAAACACGTCAGTATATATACCTACAATTTGGCCTTAACCTTGCTTGTTAATTTTATTGCGATTAAACAAAATTTGACCTTGAGATTATTTGTGTTATCTAAATTAAATTTTTATTAATTTCTTAATTTAAATTGGTAATTTATTTTTAACATTTTTAATTAAATTTATTCATCCAAATATATTTTATTTTTATTCATTTAATTCATTAATTTTTAATTTTATATAAATGGTCATTTTACGGTAGACATAGGGAAGA